>PVIU01013905.1:0-54070 GCA_004026605.1 Ondatra zibethicus | reverse complement strand
GGAGGAGGGTGGGAGGAGGGTGAACAGGGAGGGAGGAGGGCGGGAGGAGGGTGGACAGGGAGGGAGGAGGGCGGGAGGAGGGTGGGAGGAGGGTGGGCAGGGAGGAAGAGGAGGAGGAGGGTGGGAGGAGGGTGAGCAGGAAGAATCGTCATTTGTGAAGATCTGCTATGTGCATCTGATGCCATAGCAAGATCTGATTCTCTGTGTGATGGCACGAGCCAGACATAGGTACCATTTACATCCATAGACAAGAAGGGCAGAAAGCAGTGAGCAGAAGCTGTGTCCACATCTCACTGGAGAAGTCACCACTGAAACCCTTGAAGGCAGAACAAACACTGGCCTCCTTTCAGATGTGAATTTGGAGAGTGGGCATCACTAGGGTTAAGGACGGGGTTCTCACCCTCCAGCCTTGCTTGCCATACCCAGCCTGTGGCACGTCTTGTTACTTTGGGCAGGGAGAAGCATGACCAGAACAACAGATGGTAGTGGTTAGATTCTTCCGGCACCTTCCACTCAAGCTTCATACACAAAGTGAGGTGCAAACAGTAGCTCAGGGGCTTAGGTACACAATGGGCCCACAAGGATGGGGACTGTTTAAACATGGAGCCTCACCTCCAGCCTGGGACTCAATACGTCTGACTACATCAACAAGTGAATGTCTAGTATATTTTCTGGTAACCCTTGAGTGTGTCCCCAAAGTCCAGGTTCTAGAAGGGGGAGACCTGAGCTCCAACATCAATGCCAGCTGTGGGATTCTGAACAAAGTATTGGGCTGTCTGCTTCCTTATCCAGCAGGGAAATCCTTTGAGTGCTGGAACAAGGGCATTGCCAGCTGATAGGGTAGAAAGCTCCCTTGCTCGTCTCTGCCTTTACCCTCGACTGTGGCACACGCGGCAGCAGGCTACCTGGAGCCGCCGCCCTCTCTCCCTTGCCTGAGAGCTCCCTCCTTCAGCCTTCCTCTCCCTCTGAGAGAAAGCTCCAAGTCCACTTCTACCCCAGCTTCCCCTTGAGCACTGAGCTGGGCAGTGCATGGGGCCAACCATCTACCCTTTAATCTCTGTCCTCTCTTCTGCTGGCCACCATCCTCATCTGTCAGTGGATTGGCTGCATCCAATGGATATGGCCTCTAGTGCATGTCAATATCATCATCAGTCCAATTGACTCAAATCCACAATCTGTTTCCCTAAGTTATTTTCACACACCTCTCCTCTTCTGTTACATTTTCTGACTGCCTTCACAGCCCGCCACTTGCATGTGCTTGGCTGTTGGTCTCTTGTGCTGTGGATCAGGGGTGTACTGGGATGAGCAGGGACCTCTGTGGGAACTCCCCACCATAGCCATAGCAACAGCTGCTGTGTTGGTTTTCTTAATACAGGCCTGCCTGATATTCAGCAGCCTTCTACCCAAGACGCCTAGGTACTGGGATTGCAGGCATGTGCACCACATTTGACCTAACCATTGTTTTATTATCATTACTTATGTTTATTTCTTAATTTATCTTGTCTGTGTGGAGGTCGGTTAGTTCCTTGTTTGCACTGGGTGGGATTTAGGGAAGAAATTCAGGGGGTCAGAGTTAGCTGCCAATGACTTTACCCACTGTGCCATCTTGCCAGCCCTAACCATTGCTTGATTGTTTTTTTTATTTATTTTGTTTGTAGTGTTCTGTCTGCACGTATGCATACAGGCCAGAAGAGGGCACCAGATCTCATTACAGATGGTTGTGAGCCACCATGTGGTTGCTGGGAATTGAACTCAGGACCTCTGGAAGAGCAATCAGTGCTCTTAACCTCTGAGCCATCTCTCCAGACCGCTTGATTGTTTTTTTAAGACTTACTTTCACTCTGTCGCTTTGGTTTGTTTGGAAGTCTTTCTGCATACCAAGATGGTCTTGAATTCATAGAGACCCACCTGCCTCTCTGCCTGAAATTAAAGATATGTATCACCACTCCCAGACCTAACCATTGTAGTTTTAAATAAGAATTTTATTTCTTGCTTAGGCAATATTTATGGACTTTCATTTGCTCTGTGTGTTTCATTTTTTTTCTCAATACAAGAAAACAAACACACACTCCTTCCTCTTCACCATGAAGAACTTGGAAGATTCAGGTAAATTAAGAGCAGGTTGGTGCCTGGTGGGTGACTGACCCAGCCCTCACAGTAACGTGTGACTGGAGCCAGCTAGGCTCGGGCTCACGGTGGGACTCACTGTGTCACTCTGCAGTTTTCATGACGAGATCTTTCATTTTTTTCCTTTTTTTCTCTTACATTTTGCCTTATGTTGGGGGTGGGCTTGGAGGGTAGATGTGAAGGATGGGGAAATGAATGGGATCAAGGTACATGATGTAAAAGAGACACAGAAAAAAGGGAAAAGAAATCCCATCCCAGGCCAGCCTGCGGCAGGGTATCATGGTAGGAGTCACTATGCGAATATGACTTCCCAGGCCCATCCTGCTTTATGGTTCTTGAAGGAACTGCCCCAGTAGCCGTGTCTTCCTACCTGGCTTAAGGAAGGAGAGTGGGCATCTAGGAAACATGGCCTAGGGCTGCTCCTGGAGATGCACGTCCACTACCTTCTCCTTGCCCTCCATTTTCGTGGAGTCCCTGGCTGGCCCATTCAACAGGCCTTTCATTTCCCTGACCCTGGGGTCATCTGTTTCAGAGCATGAAATATGGCTGCCCTACCAGGACAGAAGCCAGAGAGAGGTGCGCCAGTGGGGAGCCTCCTGTCCAGCGAGCGTGACTAATGATGATTGGGGTGTTGGACAGGGCAGAAGCCATTTGGTTTCTTGTTCCCCAGGGATTAACTCTTGGTGGGCTCTTGAGCCTCCAGACCCCGGGTGCCAGGCTTTCCTACATGCTGGGCTCCAGATTCTCCTCACCCAGGTGCTGAGACTGGTGGGTGGTGGGCAGCCAGGGGCAGGGGCAGGTCTCAGGTAAGAGGGAGAGGAAGAAAGGAGAGAAAAGGGGGAAGATGGAAGGGTAGGAGGAGGGAGGATGAAGAAAGGATGGGAGGAGAGTGGGAGGGATAAGTTCTAAGCCGTTTTTGGAAACCCCCATGATAAAATAAGCACAGGGTTATCGCCCCTTCCCCGCATGCTTGACACTGGTGCTAAACCATGCATAAGCTCCGTCTCCTTAACTCCTGACACATGCACCTATGCCCAGTCAAGCAAGGCAGGAGGGGAGCTGAGCTGGGCGTGGCTGGATCAGGCCTGGCCCAGCCTGGGGGGGTTCCCTCACATCCTCTAGCGGGTCACTGATGAAACGAGTCATGTGAAGGATGTCACAGAATGGGGTGGCTACATATAACAGCTGAGAAGCCAGGGGGACACAGGAGGAGAAGGGTGCCTGTGCCTGTGCATCGGGGGTGAAGTGCAGGAAATTTCTCAGTTCACACACACACACACACGCACACGCACACGCACAAACACACACATTTAAAAAACGTATTTGTTTGTTGACTCAGGGTCTCATGTGGTCCACACTGACTTCAGATGTACTACGCCATGGAAAATGGCCTTAAACTCCTGATTCTCCTGGCTCCACTTCCCCATGGCTGGGATTACAGACCTGTGCCAACACCCCCAGTTTATGGGGTGCTGGGGAGAGAATGCAGGACTTCCTGTACCCTAGGCAAGATTGCTGCTGAGTCATATCCAAGCCCAGCTAGGCTCTGTTCACATGGCCAGATGAGAAGGAAAGGGGGCGCAGACCAGAAGCAGAAGTGGGAAGGACCCTCTTGCATCCGCTAGCTCAGCTAGCTCCTACAGGCCTAAGGTCTCCTAACCTCCAGTGATGGCCAATTGTCATTGTCAGCTTGACTGGATTTAATATCACCATGGAAACGTACCTCTGCAAATGTCCGTGAGGTCGTTTCTAGATCAGGGTGGTTGAAGAAGGAAGGCCACCTTACGTGTGATCAGTTCCGTCCCCTGGACTGGGGTCCTTCACCGAATACGAGGAGAAAGCAAGCTGCGCACCGGTGCTCATCTCTCCCTGCTTCCTGACTGTGGATGCCGTGTGACCGGCTGCCATGGTGATGAACACCACTCCCCACACTGTGAGAACAAATAAATCTTTCTATCCTTAAGTTGCCTTTGTCGGGTTTTCCCTCCCACATCAACAGGAAAAGTAACTTATACATCTCTCAGGTCAATGCCAGCACCTGGGAACCATGTGTTCAAACACATGAGCCCGTGGGGGACACTGCACATCCAAGCCACCCCCATCCCTTTAAAGTCTTAGATACCAGTACTTCTCAACCAAGTATTTCCCCCAGGAGATGTGTAGGGATGCCTGGAGACATTTGGGGGTATCACAAGGGGAATGGTGCTATTGGTATCTGTGGGTCAAAGATCAGGTCTGCTATTAAATGCAATGAGTAGGAGGGCTCCTCAACAAAGGATCGTGGAACCCCAAAATGCCTGGAGAGAGGCTAAGAGGCCCTGACCCCAAGGCTGGGGAGATGGCTTAGTGGTTAAGAGCACTGACTGCTCTTGCAGAGGATGGGAGTTCAGTTCCTCGCACACACAGGGCAGTTCACAATTGCATGTCACTCCAGTTGCAGTGGGTCTAGGGCCCTCTTCTGACCTCCACAGCTGCATACACTAATGCACGTACACACTTAAAAAATTGAAAAAGGAAAGAAACCCTAACCTCCACCAAAGGTACCCTACCCTGGCAGCTAAGAAACCTGATGTACAGGGGTCCTGATAGAGTTGTTCCTGTGTAGAGTGCTGGGGATTATCGGGAGCTACTGGGTACTAGCCTCAGCACCCCATGGGGTTCAGGACAGGACTTCTAAGACAAGCGAAAACTGGCTAGGGAATGGGATCTGAGGGACAGAACAAACTGACTGACTTAGGCACTTTTTTTTTCTTGTAAGTTTCTTTATTCCTTGGGGAAGATAAAAGACGGGAAAAGAAGAAGCCTAAGGGGCATAAGAGCATCGGGCATCAGGCATCAGGGCATCGGGCATCAGGGCATCAGGGCATCAGGCATCAGGGCATAAGGACCAGGGTAAAAAGGGATAAGGCATAAGGCATGAGGGTAAAGGGAGGGTAAGGAAGGTTGATCTCCACAAAGCTTTCACTTTATATAGGCATGCCAACCAGTTAACAATCCCGTAGGTGGTGACAATAGTATCAAGCATGCATTTTCAGAGTCCCAAGAAACTGGTGGATCTGGCAAGGAGGCGCTTTGCATCTCAGAGGGGGCGTGGCTGTGACGTTCCCCTGTAGCTGAGAACACAGCTTTGGTAGTTATACTAACCTGTGGGCTTGATTTGCATTAGCATCTACCTGATTAAGAGGAATCTCTGCTGGGGGACCTTGCTTTTGACTCCAGCAGGGTGCCCAGGTGAGAATTTTTCTCTACGAAGCTAGTTTTGGTGACTCAGGCCTTTTCCCTGTATAAACAGTTAATTTCCTGGGCTATGATCCTATGTTAGTTGAAACCAAAGTGAAGGGTAAATACAGAATATTAGTAGCCTGTTAAGTCAGAGCAGAAGACCAGTAGATTCCACCTCCTTGAGTCTGATTTTAGGGCAGACATATTACCTCCTGTATGAGGCTCCTTTCTTATCAGTGAGTACTGTCAATAAAGAAGGTTTGTGGGAGACTATGTTATGTAGATGTTGGCTGTGAGAACAAGGATTTGAATCCTTTTCACACCATGGCTTCATGGCGTGGGGGGGAGGTATTCGGTTGCCCTACAGGAAAAGTCAAGTTTATACACTGCTGGGATATTATAGAAGGGAGAAATGCCATGATTTCACAAGCATATAGTCCTGGGCCACAACGTTCAGCTTCAGCACAGAGACCTTGGTACAGGTGGACTGGAATGTATTCCATCACCTGAGTCTCCAGCAACTTTAGGGGGGATTTGCTTCATGAGTCAGAGCCCAGAAACTGTGACCTTGGGTCCTGATGGTGCTCAGAGAGGAATCCACATGGAATAGTCCTCCCTTGAGGACCTCCCAGGACTGCCCTCTGCAGTGACAGATGCTCAACCCCCGGCCCCAGAGTTGGGGTGCTTTGCCTTGGGGGTGATCTCTAAGTGGTCCAGGCACTCCACAATGTCGCTGCCTCATCCACCTTTCACTTTTAAAACTCAGAGGAATTCAGAGAAAATGTGATCCATATGTCAGCTTCCTCTACACTTGAATCATGAAAGCACTGCTTACGGTTTTAAGAGCTCTTGATGTCCAGAACACCTTGCGGAGATCTTTAAAATAAGCGTTTCTGGGTGTCTTTTTACTTTCAGTCGGGTTTTGCTCTGGGTAAGTCAATTCAAACAATGTGAATTTGGGGGACTGCCAGAAACCCCAGCCATGAAGCTGGACGAAATCTGACCCTTTTCTGCTCAAACCTGCAGGTTCCCTTGAGATGTGGCCATTTGAAGCGAGAAAGTGAATCCTTTCCCAGTGAGGAAGGCAGGGCTGCTCTCGGACCTCATAGACATCTTCCTTCACAGTTCACCTCTCAATGTCAAATGTTTTGGCTCTGGGTAAGGGAGAGCCAGTCCCCCCTTCCAGTGGGTATGCTATTTCTAAGCAGGAACTTGAATCTGCAGTCAGTTTCAGATTTAATTTCTCCATTAGGCACCCAGAGGGCAGCTGAGCTCTAGACTGGCCCTTTCCTCATGTGCAGTGCACAGTCCACCTATGGAGAAAGGTGATCTCGCAAGCTACTTAATCTTCAGGACAGAGAATATACCCCAAGAGCAAACAGAACCCTAAGTGTGGAGCAATACAGCCTTGCAGTCAGCAATATCCAACACACACACACACACACACACACACACAAACACACACACACACACACACACGCTCTTTCCCAAGAGACACTGTTCCTGGCCCATTAGCTGTGTGTATATGGAAACCTCTGTCATCCATGCTCTGGGGAAAGACTGCAGAGATAGAGAGTAGGACAGATGTTCCCAGTGATCTATAGGCAGCAGGCGGATTGGATAACGATGTCCATGGAAGAGCAAGGGACGATGCAAAATGTGATGGCAGAAATGGAGACTCACAGACGTGAGAGGATGTAATGAGGGGAATACGGCTTGACCATCGGAACGAAAGGGAAGAAGAAAAGACAGAATGTGAGGGACACAGGACCTGGAGAGCTGTCTACACAGATGTCACACTGGCAAGGGTATTGTGCAGGCAACCTAGATCACTGGGCACCTAGACCAAGACGGCCCCATCTCTACCCCTCCTCAGAACCCACCTCTACCCCAGAGGGAGCCTCTCCACCTGCCTACTGGCATCAGCACAGAGAGCTGAAGAAGTCTGGCCACCTGGAGTCTCCAGGAGGGTTGACCCCGGTGACCGAGTCCTCTAGAAGAGATAGGGGAGCAGGGTTGAACTCCAGATAAAGAAGAATTGGGACTGAAAGATGGCACAGCAGTTATGAGTGCTTGTCGTTTCTCCCCTGGATATGAGTTTGGTTCCCCTATGCCCACATCAGATGGCTCACAGCTACCTATCACTCCAGCTTCCAGGGGATCTGATGCCCTCTCCTGGCTTCTTTAGGCATGTGCACTCATGCAGCACGTACATAGACTCAAACACTTATGCATACACACATACTAAGAAAGAGAATGACCGACTAAACACAAGACTCCCTTTCACACCAGGGAAAAGTCAGTTTATGGAGCCAGTGAGGGGTTTGTGCCTGGCTGAATTTTCGCTGATCCCGGAAGAACCCAGAGCATGGGGTGCCATGGTGTGGATCAGGACTTAAGCACATGTCCTGCTCACCTCCTCCCATAGCTGCATGCTTCTCTTGCAGCTAGCATGCAAATCATGGGTGCATGCCTATAATTTCAGCCCTTAGGAGGTAGAGGCAGGAGGATTACACCTTCAAGGCCACCCTGGACTACACAGTAGTGAGACCCTAGCTCAAGAAAATGTTAGTTATAGAGCTGGGGGAGATGGCTCAGTTGAGTGAGCACTTGATGTTCAAGCAGGAGGACCTGAGTTCAGACCCCCACAACTCATGCAAAGCCTAACACATATGTTGAGTACATTTGTAACCCCAGTGTACCTACAGTGAGACAGAGATGGAGACCAGAGGATCCCTAGAAACTTGTGGGCTGCCTAGCCTGGCATATGCAACAGGGAACATCGAGAGTGTGTGTAAAACAATATGGAAGGCAAGGGCTGCCTCTATGTACCCACATGTGCATACACACACACACACACACACACACACACACACGCACACACTGAAGTTTAAGAGGCTATGTTAGACCACAAACTCCCTAAAATTACATGTGAGATGTCATGCCTGAGTGTTGTTTGGGGGGGCAGGCCTGTAGCCTTTGTCTTTAGATTCTCAAAGAAACTTAAAGAGAAAAGGAAAAACCACCTCACCGCCCTCGCCCACTCCCATCTGTGTGTTTTGTCTCCTTGTCCCTCTATTATCTGTTTCTCTACATCTGTCTTCCTGTGTTTTCTGTCTGTCTGTCTGTCTGTCTCTGGCTTCACCAGGTGTGATGTGGGCACTGGGAAACTTGAAGGTGTCCTCAATTAGGAATGGTGGCTCCTGGAGTCAAGGTAAAGGATGTGATGAGGTGTTCTTGTGACATCCTGGGCCACAGCCTGCCTGGTCACAATCAGGGCCAGCATTACCCTCACTGCCACTGCCCCACTCTAGGCTTGGGTGATTGGCAGGATGCTCCCAGTGGGAGAGACTGATCCACTGGTCCTCATGTTTCAGCTTAAAACCAAGGAAACCGAGGTCTGGAGTTGCTGATGACACACCCACTGTCTATTTGGAGACAGCAGAGCCATGCCAGACCTCTGAATGACAGCCCAGAGCCACTGCCACTCCTTGTCCAAACTACATTCCTATAACCCAGCCAACGAGGCCATTCAGCCATCTGCCTAGATCCAGCTGGAACCTCGGACCCTTTAATGTCACAGCTGCTTTTAACGTAGTCCTTTAAAAATCAAAGGCTCCAGAGTTTGCTCTCTTGTGTCACTCTCTGGATGCTCAGAGAGCTTTATCGGCTACACTTAAAACAGAGAGAGAGAGGGAGAGCGGGGGGGGGGAAGGGAGAGAAGATGATGATGAAGACGGAGAAGAGAAAGATAATACTGCGCAGAAGAATTCGCGGCCCCGGAATCTTAACGAGCAGCTCTGGCTCTTATCATCTTCAAAACCACCTTATTAAGCTTTGCCGGGCTCATGTGGCCCAGTTGACTCTTCACAGGGTCAGATCAATCAGCGGCCATCTGTGACTGTGGACCGCGAACCTGCTGTGCAAGGTGGCAACATGGGGGTTACTGGAGCCTGACCCCAACAGCATGCCAGGCATGCCAAGGGGGACACGGGGCATCACTAGGCTCACACACACACACGTGTGCACGCATGCACACATGCACACACATAGAGGCCTAATGGCTGCAGTTCCCCCCCTGTTCTGTCTCTCTTTGAAGTGCTCTCAGGACACCACAGAAGCTTTCAAAGCTGGGTAGTGGACACCAGTCATGACAGAGGCAGTGTAAATGGCAATGGCCATGCTGTGTCAGGGACCATGCTTGACCCTCACACTTTAATCAGTGTCTTGGGGAGACGTTGGGGGCATTCAAGCCAAATGCAGGGAATGGAGGCACTGGGTTCAAATCCTGGTTGCCTCTCTGCCTTGGGCCTTTGGACAAAGCCACTTATCCTCTCTTGGCCTCCCTTTCTGTTGCCATTGATAACTTGACTGTCACACGGAGCAGGAGGTAAATTTTGGATGCCCCACAAGAAGCCACAGATAACCTGGGATGGCTTATACATTTCGACATTTCAGGAAATTATTGTTTTATGTCGGTGTGTGTGCGTGTGTGTAGAGGCCAGAGGAAAACTTCTGACGTCACATCTCAGGATGCGATCCACTTTATTTTTTGAGGGAGGTTCTCTCACTGGAACCTGGGCCCCAACAATTTGGCTAGGTTGACCAGCCTGTCTCCCCCTCCCCAAAGCCAGTACCACACCAGGCTTTTTTTCACATGGCTTTCGGGGATCAAACTCAGGTTCTCATACTTACAAGGCATACACTTTACCAACTGAGCCATCTCTCCAGACCCTCAGCAAATTATTTATTTAAGCACCTACTGTGTGTTTGATTCTCAGATATTTCTAATACAACCAGATGAAATATAAGGTATTTTCTCCCACTGCCTAGATTCTGTAATGGAGTCTCAAGTCTCATCCAAGGTCTAGGTTCAACTAGACTGCAGCTCTAGAAACAGTGTTGGGGATTGTCACCCATGGGTCGGCAAGAGGTCAATTGAGGTATTGGGACTGGAACCAGGACCCACACCTATGAGGCAGGCACTCTGAGCTTCAGTCTCTTGAACATATATAATTTTTGTTTGGTTTGAAATTCAAATTCAACGACATTTTATTTGCTTGTTCTCTTTACCCATAAGGATATCTCTTCCAATCTCTCATCACATTTCCTACCCATATGTTTCATTTTTGTGTGGCCCTTGGCAGGTGGGACTGAGAAATGGACGACACACAGGAGCCTGCATTACCAAGAAAGAAAGACCCTATATAGGATTGCATGGGGAAGGCAAAGCTGCCTCATGCTTCCGCTGAGAACAGAGAGCGTGGGTATCATATTCCTAGGGACATGGGCCAAAGTCAGCGAAAAACTGCGATGTCGAGGTAAGAACCACGAGGCTCCAGGCATCCTGGGCCAGCACCCTACCACCGAGCCGCAGCTCCCGCCCGGACTCCATCTCATCTCACTGCGTGACAGTCTGAACGCTCACTGCGACCCTACAGACGGGTTCCCATCCTCAAGTCTCATCAAAGAAAACCGAGGTTTAGAGAAGTCACCAGACTTCCTCCAGGTCACACACAGTAGGTCTCTACTCAGAACCATCTTCATTGTGCATGTGCCGTGTGCCTGGCATGGGCACTCAGATTGGGTTTAAACGTGTAGCAGAGCTGTTTCGTCACGCGCATCTGCGCAAGCACGCATGCATGCGCCGAGTTGATGTGTAAGAGTGTCAGTGCATCATAGGTACTCATCTTAGTTTTCTAGTGGCTCCTAACAGTTTGCCACGTGGTAGAATATCGCTGACAATGCACATTTCTGGCCTCTTGATTCCCTCAGCTTAGAAAACTGAATGCAGCCGAGTCCGTTTTACTTTCTAGGGATTTCTGGGCTGAGTTTTCCTCTTGAAAACGTGCCTGGAGAAGATCTGGCTCCAGGTTCTTTTCTTTGCCTGTGTGTCTTGTAGAAGAGCTGGCATTTCCAGGGCCAGTAGGAGGGGCTCCTGAGCTCAGGATGGGCAGACCCAGTTCAGAGCCCTTTACCTGGTTTCACTGAGCCCATCCAAGATAATCTCCATCCCCTTCCGTCTCCACCCTCCTTCTGTTTTTCCTCTCTCCTTCCTCTTGTGGTGCTGGGAGTGGAACTCAGGGCCTAAACCCACACGATATAAGTGCACTTCCACTGAGCCACACCTCACCCTTCATAACCTCCCTTTTCATCGGTTCAAAGCTCGATTTCACAACCTAATCTACAAAATGACTTCATCCTTGCCACACCCTATTGACCAAATGCAAACTGTAGGCTACAGGCATCCTCGAGGGGAGGGCATGAACCATGCATGTCCTGAACTCAGGGGCCTAGGAATCATGGTGCCTGCCTCTGGATCTGTTCACCTTAGTGCCAACAAATGTTTGGTGCCTAAATAACTGGATGACGGACTCAACATACATGGGTGGGGTAGACCAAGACTAACCAAAGCTGGAGACTGAAAGATGAGCCCTCCCCTCAACAACACAATCTGTGATGCCTCCTGTCTCCTCATTCTGGAAGCTGTCTCCAGCTTTGAAGTCCCCAATTATTCCACCAATACCAAGCACCTCAAGACTGGGCCAGGGAGAGAATAAAGCACCCAAAGCAAGCAGCCAAGGAGAGGCAGAAAGCCCGTATATCACGCGGCTGCTGCAGGGCCGGGAGCCTTGCTGAAATGCCGACAGTGTTTTTATGCTCGGAGGATGGTGGTAATGGGGAACACATTTGCAGCAGATAGTGAAGCACTGGGGTGCCTGGAAGCTGCTATCTCCTAGACCCACATGGTAGGTACTGATCTCAGGCCCAGCGCTGTGTACCCTGGGAATTCTGAGTTATATTCACCCCTGCTTTCTGAATCCATCCCATGACCTTGCATTCTGCAGAACTCTTTCCATTAGAAGCTAGGAAGGGCATAAGTATGTGTACGTGTGTGCATGCATGAGCATGTGTGTGTGCATGTGCATGCATGAGTGTGCATTTGTATGTGTATGTGAACAACTATGTGCGTGCATGCATGAGTGTGTGTGCATATGAGTGTATGTGTGTGTGTGCTCAAGTGAGCATGTGTGTGTGCATGTGCATGCATGAGTGTACGTGTATGTGCATGCATATGTGTGTGTATGTGGGTATCTGTGTATATGCATGCATGAGTGTGTCTGTATATGAGTGAGTGTGTGCAATTTGAGGAATGGGACAGTAGAATGCTGGTTTGCAGTGTGACCTGTGCACCCAAGCCCTCTGTCCCAGGCATTGGTGTACCTACTGGCCCTTCCTTGGCATCCATCCTGCTGGGATCTCCGCTAAGCACTTCATGTATGGAGAAGATACTGACCCTCTCATCAGCTCTGACAGGGATCCCATCACCAACTCCATGGTGCAGAAAGAGCAGTAACTTGCCCAAGGCTATACATTCTGGAGCAGAGGGAGCCAAAATGTGTAGAAGGTGCCCCCTGAAGCAAGTGGTGATGTCATGATTGGTGATTAGGCTGATTCTCATTTAGTCTCTCTCCAGCTAAGACAGAGGACCATGAAGGCAAGCTTCAGAGTCATCCAGGCTAGCCCACATCCCAGCTCCATCTCTAGAGTTTCCATTACAGTCTAGTTATGCCTAGAGAAAGAACAATTCTGGGTGGCAGGGACAGCTAGTGTGAATGTTCCGAGGTATCACAGACCTGGATACCTCACGGACACCATGGATATATCACAGACACCATGCTCCCTGTCTGCAATGTTTCCCCATTGCCTAAGCTGCCACCTGGCTTCCTCCAGCAACTCAGCTAGGTGTTGCCTCCTCCAGGAAGCCTTCCACTACTGCTGACTGGGCCAGAGCCTTTACCCCACCCTGAGTAACTACAACCCATCGACATCGACCCATCAGGGCCTTTTTGTCATATTGATGTCCTTGACAGTGACTGTGTTGATGGCATCAGATTCCCCAGTTCAACCAGTATCTTCCCTCTTGAAGCCTCGGGGAACAGTGACAAAGGGACAGACAAAAGCTAGTGGTGTACCGTGGGACACAGGAGACAGAGCTCTGGGTATTCCTCAGGCAAGTGGTAGCGTGCCTGGGTCGGGGGCATGACTCTCACTCCCGCAGAACCACAACATGCTCAAGGCTGCAGGGACGCAGAACCCTGGGGTGTCACTCTTGGGGGCAGCTGATTGGATGGAGAATGATTGCGGGGGGGGGTTATAGAGATAGATGTGAAGGGAGAGATGGAGAGGGAACTTGGGAGGTTCCCAGGCAGAAATAGGGTTTCCTCAGACATACTGGACAATAAAAGCAGCATCTCCAGGATAGGTGAGACAGCCAGAGTCCTAAGTCAATGCAGCTGATGGAGACCACGGAGAAAAGAGCAGGAGGTAAGAGTGGGCAAGGGAGCTGAGAGCAGGGATGTTGGCATCTGACCCGAATTCAAATCCCTCTAGTCTGAAACCATTTGGCCTTGAACAAGTCACTTCAGCCCTTTTGGGTCTGCTCCTTCCTATGTAAAAATAAATATCATAAAAATCAAACTTGCAGGTGCCTTGCTCTCTCCAGCTCCTGTGAGGCTTTGGGAAGAAGCCTTGGAGGTATTGTTAGGGAGACGTATGATCTGCTATCAGTTTTCCCTAAGAACAACTTGCTAGTTGGATAAGCCTCAGGACCCCAGAGAACCCAGGTCCTCCCCTCACTCTCTGAGCCCACTTTTCTGTCCCCTGGGATTTTCCAGGTAATTAAGTGGGAGTTCGCGTATGAAGCTTTTAGCCCACGGTGCTTGGCATACAGTGGGTGCTCAATCCACGCTAACCACATGACCACCGTCAGCTCCTCATCCTTACTGTGTTCATCGGAGTGATGGGGTAATCTAGACGAGTGGATTCCAACTGGCCAGAGAAGGATAAAACCCACTGGGAGAAACACCCAGAACGAACAGGGAGGTGGGAGAGCCGGGCCCAGCTCCTGGGCAGGAAGGATGGCATCTGAGCAGCAGGCCCCGCCCCCATCCCTCCAGCTGGGGGCTCACTAGCCTCATTTCTTTTTATGAGTTTGCCCCTCCCCCACCTCTGAAGCGGCATGTCCCCGTCTTAACCGATAAGGCAGACTGGTCTGCCTTAAATATTTCTATTACTTAAAAGTTCATAAATCTATTGGTTTAAAACTGTCAGCAGGATCGGAAAATTTGGAGACGGAGCCATGCTTATCGCCCGCCCGGTGAGGAATTTGCCTGAGGTGGGGAGCGAGCTGATGAGCAGAGGGCGCTGGCAGTGCCCAGAGCCAGCAGCTTCCTCGCCTCACCCTCTGCCTGCCGCCCTCGATTCTAAACTCCCACCCTCTTAGCCAGTGATGTCTTCGCCCGTGACTTTGAAGTCCCCGAGGCTAAGTATGATCTCACAAACTAGCAGCCACTAGCGTCACTAGGAAGTGACAAAGGCTCCCCAGGCAGGGGCCACGTGCCAGACTTCCTACACCAGTTCCACATCCCTTTCTGTGAAAGGATAAGATGCCAGGGGCCGATGGTGCCGTCTGACCCCCCTCCCCCAGCAGAGTGGCCTGGGGCATAAGGAATAAGAGTTCTCTGAAGAAAGGGGGGGGGGGTGAGGGCAGGAGAGATGGCTCAGTGGTTAAGAACACTGACTGCACTTCCAGAGGACCCGGGTTCAATTCCCAGCACCCACATGGCAGCTCACAACTGTCTGAAGATCCAGTTGCAGGGGATCTGACACCTTCACACCAATGCACATAATTTAAAGTTAAATAAACCATAAAAATATTTAAAAAAAAGAAAGGGGGGGAAAGAAAGGGGGGGAAGGTTGTCTTAGGCTGTGACAGAGAATTCCTAACGACCATCATCTCTCAAGGAGAAAATAAAATAAAAGCAGCACCAGAACTGTGAGAAACATAGCCTTCCTGCTTCTGTGCTTTAAATAACTGTGGTGTTGCAGGGAGCTGGGGAAGCCGTGCGTGGCACTGGGACAATACCGCACAGTTCGTTGGGTGCGAGTTGCCTCAGATTTGGGCAAACCAGGAGTTCTGACTGTTTACTCACGTTTGCCTCGACCATGGCATTGTAAACTTACAAAACAGAATTTTTCATCTGAGACTGGGTCTCAGTTTGTAGTCCAGGATGACCTCAAACTGACAATCCCCCTGCCTCTACCTCACAAGAGGTGGGATTCCAACAGTAGACACTATATGCAGCTCTCGACTTTAGTTTCCAGCAGGGTCTCTGTTTGCCTCTGCTCACTGAAGTCCTGGCTTGAACAGTTGGTCTGGCCAGCCATTCCAAACCAGGCCAGCCTCACACTGGCTTCCACACCTCCTCTGAGAGGGTGGCTTGAACACCCCCTCCACTTCCTGTCCACAGGGTCTTCTGTGCACGTGACTTTGGCCACTTACTGAGTTCTGCAGGAGTTGATATCAAGCATCCCTCAAAAGCTGTTTTCTGCTTCTGCAAGACCCCTTAGGCAGACCCTATAGTCACCACACTGTGTAGGGGAAACTGGCCTCAACAAGACCAGGCAGTATTGCCTTTATTTATTTTATTTTATTTTATTTTATTTTTACACAGGGTCTCACTATATAACCCAGGCTGGATTCTAAATCATGATCCGCCTGCCTGAGTCTTTGGACTGCTGGGGTTACAGGGAGATATCACTACCCACAGCTTGGAGTAGATCTGAAATGTCCCCTGCAAGTCATGAGTTAAAAGCCTGGTCCCTGGCCCGTGGCTCTATTGGAAGGCGGTGGGATCTTTAGGAAGTGTGGAGCCCAGTGGAAGGGAGTCAGGACATAGGGCATGACCTTGAAAGGAACATCTCTGTGTGTGTGTGTGTGTTTCTGTCTCTGCTTTTCTCTCTGTATGTGTGTCCGTCTGTCTGTCCTATCTCTCTCTCTCTCTCTCTCTCTCTCTCTCTCTCTGTGTGTGTGTGTGTGTGTGTGTGTGTGTGTGTGTGTGTGTGTGTGTGTGTGTGTGTGTGTTGAGCAGTTTCTCCCACAGGTTTCAATCATGATATTCTGCCTTGCCACAACCCCAAAAGCAACAGGTCTTAGCGGTTGGACAGATGCCTCTGCAACCCGCAAAGGTTTTCCTCTCCCCTTTCAGCTGTTTCTCTAGGATATTTGGTCACATAGATGGAAGGGTGACAACGTCAAATGACTCTGCAAGGCTCCATATGTGGGTGGTGTTGAGGCTGAGACGTGAAGCTGGAGGCTCCACCCTGCCTGTCCTTGCTGCCCTTCCAGGCGCTACCTCTGCCTATGCCTGAGAACAGAGGATTACACAAAGGGCCACTTGGCACACAGGGAAACCCACACACACATGTTGGCCTCGGCGAGCAAGCCGAGGAGGGGTCTGTGGCACCTTCTGGGTGCAGGGGGCAGGCTGGCCCGTGTCCTATCAGCTAGCTGGGAAGAGCGGAGATGAATCACCAGCTGTCAGTCTATTCTTATCCAGGCTTCAAGCACCCAGCCTCTTATCTGCAGCGGCTCAGTTAAAATATAGCCCCTCCTGTGAGACAGACCTCAGGGCAAGGTACGAGTGTGTGTGTGTGTGTGTGTGTGTGTGTGTGTGTGTGTGTGTGTGTGTGTGTGTGTGTGTGTGAATATAGGCAGAGTTTTCAGCCTCTGTCGCTGTTCCAAGTCCTTCCAACACCTGGAACAGGACCTGGAGGCTCATCTGTCCTCCTGGCTCCAGCCTCTGAGATTGGTGGCAGGAGACCTCTGTCTGTCCCTTTGAATTGTGGGCCGGAAAATCTCGACCTCCCCCTGCCTATCCTCACCCTGTCTGTCCTGGGAACCTGCTTTTCTCCTAGGAGTCCCTTCTCAGGAAGTTCTGGAAACCCTTGTCACTCTGTCCATTCAGATTCCAAGGTGGCAATGATTTGGGTTTGGCTTGACCCTCAGTCTTTTGATTTATTTATCTGGGGCAGGTTTTCTATGTAGCCAAGGGGCTAAACTTGAACCCCATCCTCCAGTTCAGCCTCCTGCGTGCTGGGATTATGGACGCGCAGCCCTGCGCCGAGCTTCTAATGAACTCCTTCATTCAAGTCTCCTTTCCCCATCTTAACTGTGTATCTGGTCCCTGCCAGGATAGTGAACCCTCCTCTGAGCCTCAGTTTACCCACCCGAGGAAATGGGTTGCCTCCCCTTCTTCCCAGTCCTGCTCATAGAGATTGCCTCCAGGTCAGAGCTGGCAAGGTGGGAAAGGCCAAGTTCAAAGTGCCACCCAGGAGGCCGGCGTCCGTGTTATTAAGAAAAGCCAGATAGGTCTCCTCCACCTCCCCTCCATGCCCTGACCTCCCCTCCCTGTCTCAGCTTCACAGCCTCCTCCCTGGTTGAGGGTCCCCTGAAGCTGCCCCCTCCCCCACCCACCCTGCCCCTCTGCGTCTGCAGAGGGATGAAGCGCCCGGCTAATATAAGTATGTTTACATTAAAATATAAGGACAATGCACCCGCCATCTAATAGTCGGCTCTGTATATGTTAGCGAGTGCTTAGGACTCTCTTTTAGAAACCCATTATGTCCACGTGACTCCACTCAGAGCCTTTCTTCAGGGCTTTGTTTTGACAGGAGGGCATTAAGGGGCCGAAAGTGATAGCACAAGGATACCAGTTACACACTTTGATCAAATCGCTCCATAAGTCTCCTGAAGAAAGTCTTGTATATATTAGGAAAGGAAATTAATTTTATTGCTGCTGTGGCTTAGCTGGTTAATGGCCCAGCGAGCTGGCTGGCTTCAGAAGGCAGCCATAGGCTTGAACGGTTTACCCCACTCGCTTGCCTCCCAGTCAGAGGACCAGCCGGAGGGTCAGAACCAGACTGCAGGATGTGGGGTGCAGGTGGCGGCGACCTGCTTCCCTGACCTCGCTTCTCACCGGGGCTGCCACAGTCAAAAGGCACATGGGTGCTTGCTGCCAGCTGTGGAGCTGGCCACGCCCACAGCACAGGTCATAAGTGGTCAGCATTGGGAGATTCATAGACTCGAATGTGGAAGGACTAAGCCAAAAAAAGGGGGGGTGCTTCCTACCTGCTGTTCTCAGAAGTAAAACTGAAGGCAAGCAGAGAATAAAGGTGACTGGAGAGTTGGAGAGATGGTGCAAAGGTTAAGAGCACTGGTTAGTTTTCTAGAGGACTCAGGTTCTATTCCCAGCACCCTTGTGGCAGCTCACAACTGTCTGTAACTCCAGCTCCAGGGGATCCGATGCCCTCTTCTGACTTCCACAGGCACTAGGCGTGCAAATGTTGCACAGACATACATACAGGCAAAACCTCATGTACATAAAGCAAAATATAAGCTGGGGTAGAAAATGGCAGAGAGGCAGAGTATTGAGATAGCAGGACAAAGATGGAACAACCATTAAACTTAATGATGGTTACCTGGCCCCTAATGTGATTTCCACTGTCCTCAGGTGGGATGGGGTGTCCCAAAGCCGCCTTGGTCTTCGGGACATGAGCCTGAAAATTAAGATGATGGCATTTTGTATGGCACGCTCCCAAATGCCAGCTGGCCACTCCAAAGGAAGAAATTCTAAGCTGTGCCCAACCCTGAGGGATATTAGTGATTAAAAGAGCATTTGAGGGTTGGGAGATAGCTCAAGTCAGTAATGTGGGCGCTGTAAACATGGAGACTTGAGTGCCCATCCCCAACACTCATGGAAAGAAAGGAAGGGAGGAAGGGAGAGAGGGAGGAAGGGAGGGAGGGAGGGAGGAAAAGAAAGAAAAGAAAGAGGAAAGAAGGAGGGGAGGGAGGGAAAGAGAGGGAAGGAACAAAGAAGGGAGGGAGGGAAAGAAGGAAGGAAGGAAAGAGAGAGAGTGGTTGTCACAGTGGCAGTGTGTAAACCCACTGGGGGTGTAAACAAGAAGGCCCATGAAGCTCACTGGCCGGTCAGTCTAGCGATGGGTGAGCTCCAGGCTCAGTGAGAGACCCAGCTCAAAACTAAGGATCAAGGAAGACACCCGATCTTGGCCTCTGGCCTCACACAAAACATGCATGCACATTTGCATGCACTCAGAAATGCATTGCATGCAGCCAATCGACTTTCTTTGCCTTGTCAGACTGTCTGAGGTTTTCTGTCATTGGCGATGGAGAACTCATACAGTTGTCGATAGAGGCTTCTCAAGCAGTTGCTGTTCCTGATAGTACTGTCGGGCGTAGCACCTTGTTTCCAGATAGTACCTGGGTTAGAGTCCTATCCTGTGACAAATGCATAAAACCCTCACCTTAAAAGGCGACAGCATTTATCCTGGTTCATGGTGTTAAAGGGTCCGGGGCCATTTGGGAGCCTGTGCTGAAGCAATGCACCGTGAGGGAGGCACGTAGTGGAGCTGACCTCACTGCTGAAGTCAAAGACAGGAAATGACTGGGCACACCCTGGTCCTCAATGTGCCAAACACTTTCATTCCAGCACTTGAGAGGCCGAAGCAGGTAGATCTCTGTGAGTTCAAGGTCAGCTTGGTCTACAAAACAAAACAAATCACCCCGGCCTAAAGACATCCAGCCAGGCTCCACTTCCCAGAGGTCCGGCCATTTCCCAATAGAACCACGCTGGGGCCTCTGGTTCTACCACGTAGATCTTTGGGGGGACCCTTAAGCTGGACATGGTGGTGCACACGGGTACTCTCAGCCTTTGGGAGGCAGAGGCAGACTGATCCTGAGGCCAGCTTTGGCTACAGGGCTCACACGGTATTCTCCTGGGCACAGTGCAGCACTCCCTCTGGTCCTGTCCGTTTGGGTTTTGTTCTAAGGTGTGAACAAAGCTTAGGTGATATGGCAGAGCCAGTTTTGCTACCTATACTAGCTATAATGTTTCTTGCTGTCAGCATCCATGTTGCGCTGTAGACATAACTAAGGGCTGCTTTCTGATGGTAGAGGGGAGAGCGGGACAAAGAGATCAGACTCTGGTTAGGAGGTCAGACAAGGCAGGGATGGTGCACCAGTCAGCTTCTCACCACTGACAAAATCCCCAAGATGAACACCTTATACAGAGAAAAGGCCTTCCTGGGCCACGGTTTCACTTGCTGCTGTTGCTTGGGCCCCATGGTGACACAGGACACCATGGCCACAGCGTGCAGTGGAAACAACTTGTGTGCCGGGAGGGTGAGCTGCGAGCAGGCAGCACTTTTGAAAGCTTGCTGCACCAGCTCTATGTGGGGCCTCAAGCCAGCCCAGGCTCAAGGGAATCAGTTAGATGCCATCTCTTGGCGGAATGGCCTTGCAGAAGAGTCTGGCAAGCAAGTGTCACAGCAACCCAGGAGAGGCCATAGACTCTGGTCTACAAACACCCCCATCGTATCCAGGGAGATACAACTCAGAAGTGATGAGACTATGTCCCCACCAGGTTCTGAGCCCGGCAGTGTAGATGTCTAGCTAGCCTTATTTCACTCTCTTGTGAGGCTGCAGCCTTCTTTAATCTCCTGTTGGGGATAGAGATTCAGAGAGGGTAATTGATTTACTCAAGGTCACCCAGGATAGGTGTGAGTGCCTCTTACTTAGAGTATAGGCTTTTTTTGTTTTGTTTTGTTTTGTTTTTTGAGACAGGGTTTCTCTATACCTTTGGAGCCTGTCCTGCAACTAGCTCTTGTAGACCAAGCTGGCCTCGAACTCACAGAGATCCACCCGCCTCTGCCTCCCGAGCGCTGGGATTAAAGGCCTGCGCCACCACCGCCCAGCAGAGTCTAGGCTTTTTGAGCCTAGCCTCCTGCCTGCAACTTCCTCTTCCTTTTCCACTGTCTTAGAGCTGTGGCCCTGCTTTTGTCTGATCCCATCAAGACGCACAGAAATGAAGAGCCGAGATACTGTGCAGAAATGGACTTGGTCAGGGTCAAGGTCTCTGGATCAAACTGCCAATGGAAAGGGAGGGGGCTGAGCATGTGGCTCAGTCAGTAGGAGAGCCTGTGTAGCCGGCAAGAGCCCTGGGTTCAAGCCCAGCATCACATGAACCTGGGCAGTGGTGTTTGCCTATAACCCTAGTGCTCTGGCAGTGGTAGCAGGAGGATCAAAGGTTCAGTGTTATCCTTGGGTACGTGGTGAATTCCAGGCCAGTCTGGAATATGTGAGACTCTGTCTCAAAGAAAAGGGTTATCACTCAGCTTCAGTTATGCCCTAGATGGGGCTTTTCTGTGGCCCATGAGGAGGGGTCCCTTGGCCTGTGTGCCTCGACATGACACAGCAGCCCTGCCTTCAACCCTTAGTCCCATTCAGTGAGTCCCTGCGTCGGCTCCCATGGCTGTCAAGATCATGAGGGATGACTTTCCTGGCCCTCGCGTCTCCCCATCTTCACCCAATCTCCCTTTCCTCTGGCCAGCTCCAGACCGGGGCCTCCTCGGCTATCTCATCCCCACCCAGGGTCAGGGATTATGACGCATTCAGAGAGCGTCCAGCCCTGAGCCATGTTTACATTGGAGGTTAGCATTTATCTCTATACTTTCAACCTCTCTCCCCAGCTCCACACTGCTGTCTGCCTTGAGCAAGCAGGCAGGGCCTCCAGGGATGAGAGCCCGCCAGGCTGGGGCCACCTCAATGGCATCTGGAGCCCCTGGACTCTCTTTCCCACCATCTTCGGGGTCAGTCCTCCTCTGTGGTCCCTGGCTAATCTCTGAGAAACCGAATTTCAAAGGAAGCACTCAATAAAAATGAAAGTCTGTGGTATACTTTTTCCCGCAGGCACATTTACTATGGATATTTGAGTCTTGTGAACCCTTTGACCCAGAAAAGATTTTTCTAGAAACCTTACTCTGCAGAGACTTGCATGTATGTGTGCAAACAGCTTCATTGAAATTTTTTTTTTGCATTAGTGAACAATTAGGGGAAACTATATATCTTCATTAATAGAGAGCAGACTCACTGATCTTACTGATCTCGGTGGCATCCACAGCCTGGACCAGGAGGCAGCTGGCCACAGCAGCAGGGTCGAGCTGGAGATGAGGAAAATGCTCTGGTTACAGTATTTTCTTAGGGTCCCAGCAGGAAAGCATGTCAAATTTAAGCTGGGTCATTTGAGTATGCAAATGAAGGAATTGTTTGTAAAGGTGAGATGGGTTTAGGGAAACCTAGGAGGGGCCTGGTAGTGCGGAGGCTACTGATATGAAAGAGCCATTATTACTCTAGGCTTAGGAATTGATAGCACCTTCCTCCCTGGGCACTGAGCAAGGTGGAGAAAGATGAAAGGATGTGGATGGCTGAAGAGAATCAGACTAGCTCTCACAGTGCACCTGACTGAAACATCACACAGCATGTCCTTGCGTCTCTAGAACCTAAATGTGTTCTATGCAGACTTGGAAGGACTTTTCCTGGACTAGGATTGTTTTCTCTCTTAAAGACAAAACCTCAAGTAGCCCAGGGTAGCCTCTGGCTCACTGTGTAGCAGAGGAGAACCCTGAATGACTGATTCTGCTGTCTGCACCGAGCACTGGGATTGACAGGCATGGCCCACCATGATTGGTTTACTCTGTGCTGGAGATCAAATCCAGGGCTTTGTGCAAGCTGAGTGAGCACTGTAAGTATTTTTAGCCCCAGTTTTTAATTTTAATGTTTCAGTTTCAAATGGATTGAATTTAAAGTAAAGTTAGAGCACTCCCCTGGCATGTGTGAGAGCCTGGGCCCAGAGACCTGCAACACACAGGCAGACATACACACAGAAATAAAAAAATAAAGTAATCCATAAAAAGAAGTCGAGAAATAATTCCTTTCACTCAAGACTGAAAAAAATTCTAATCAATGCTGATCACAAATAAGAGGTTTGGGTTTTGTTTTTCTCACACACAAAAAAGTCCCACTTCTTTTCCAAGCTGTCCAGTCCACCTGAACAGTCACCTTTTCTTTTATTAAGATGTATTTTGTCTTGCTGTGTGTGTGTGTGTGTGTGTGGTGTGTATGTTTGTGTGTGTGTATGTGGTATGTGTATGTTTGTGTGTGCGTGTGGTGAGCGTGTTTGTGTGGTGTGTGTATGTTTGTGTTTGTGTGGTGTGTGTATATTTTTGTGTGTGAGTGTGTGTGTATGAGAGTGTAAGTACCAGAGGAATACAGTAGAAGGCATCAAATCCCTCCCAGATGGGGAGTTATAGACAGATGTGAGCCATCTGATGTGGGTGTTGAGAACCAAACTGGGGTCTTCTGCAAAATCATGCTCTCAACTGCTGAGCCATCTCCCCAGAAGAAAGGATCACCTTTCTTCTGACCAAAGGCCGTGATGGCAGTGTTTTTATGGAGACATTTGTAGAGGTGATATTGGAAAATATGTTCAGCATGGTGAAGGACATACAGACAGCATCCAAACCTAGTCATGACTTCCATGTGTTCTTCCATCAACCCATGCAACATGTACCCTTCTTTTCCTATATAACTCATTCCATGTCCTCAGTTTTCCAACCTGTGGGTTCCAAGGTCACTAGACAGAAGCTCACATGTGACTCTTTCTGGCCGGTTCCCACCTCTGATGGGACACAGCTGGCCAGGGAGGAGAAAGCCTGTTAGATAAGAGAGCCCAATTAAGGCTACACTTTGTAGACATGATATGTTTGACCTTGTTTCTGGCCCCCAACAAGGACAGGTTCTGAGCAGGGGGTGGGGCAAGGAGAGGAGGCATTTCCTTTCTCTCCCCCACCGCCATTAACCTGACCTAGGTCACCCCTCACAGGCACGTCAGGGGATTTGTCTCTGCTGATTCTATGTCCTGTTAAATGCTAAAAAGGCGCGTGCTATTTTTAAAAATTTATTCAAGGGTCTAGAGGGACAGCTCACTGGTTAAAAGTGCTTGTTGCTCTTGCAGAGAGACCAAAGTTCAGATTTCAGCACCAATGTAGCTCACAACTGCTACTATCGCCAGGTCCAGAGGGTACAATGCCCTCTTCTGGTGTCTGACAACATAACACGTGTGTGCACATACACACAGACAAACATAATTTTAAAAAACTTATGAAGAAAAAGAAAACGGTAGTTAGCATACTGATGTAATTATTGTGATCTGTATCAAACACAGACTGTCACATGTACAGGGACAGATTTCCAGTCTTTGTTTACGTCTAAATTGCCAGCACCTTGGACAGTGCCTGGCGTACTAAAGCCGTTCAAACATTTGTTGTACGGAAAGCAAACCATACCATCTACTTACAGGTCCTTCTCCTTGAGAAATCTCCTTGTCCCTCCTGTATTTCTGTGATCGAACCAAAGAAAGAGTCACTGGGCAGAGGTTCAGCCTCAAGTCTCTGCATTAGAGATCTGCCACCTATCAGCTTCGACTTAAGTCAAGTGACATCACCTCTCTGAACATCAGGATTGCTGGGCTCTTATTTTCAAAGTGTCTCACAAGCCCTTCTAAACCGTTCTCCCATGAAGTCATCTTCCTAAGAAGCAACTTCTATCTGTGTGTCTGTTTGTGTGTGTGTGTGTGTGTGTGTGTGTGTGTGTGTGTGTGCGTGTGTGTGTGTGTTTAGGGCTTTAAGTGTTAGGCAGGTTCTCTACAGCTGAGCTTCATAGGTTTTCTCACTTATTTAATCACATATCTCCATGTTTCTAGACTGCCTATTGTCTTCTTGTGTGCCTCTTCACACTTCACAGATAAGCAAGAAGTCTGTGTTTGGGCTCAACATCCCACCTTGGACGGCTTCCCATCTTGAAGAGCAGAGCTATAATTCATCTGTGTTCTCCTGTCGATGGGAGTCCTGATGTGTTGACATGGTACACTTTAACTACCCATTCTGCCGTGGATAGGCTTTGGGACTGGTTCCTGGCTTTTGTTACAATGAGCATGGCCACAGGTGTCTCCATCACGTGACACTGGGCATGTGGAAGCTGCTCACTGAGGCATCAGCAACCTTCCTGGTCTATGTATGAAGAAACTCTGATAAGTGGATAAGTTCCACTTTGCGCTAGTGTGGACTGAACTAGAGAGGTTGATGATGACCTCTAGTTTCAGGCAGGCTTCTCCAAGCAAGTTCCTTCCTCATGTGTGTTTCAGGGACAGCTACGTTCTCTCCTCTCTTTATAACCAAAGAGCGCACACTCTCTCACACACACACACGTACATATATGCACATACATGTACACACAGGCATACATGCACATACATATGTACACAAACAGGCACATGCGTACTTCTTTCTATTACTCTGCACAAAAGACTCTCCAACAGACTGTCCAAACCTCCAGCTCACACTTTTGCAAACAGCGTCCTTATTAAATTCTCATCAAATTACCCAGCAGAACGAATGTCATCAGGCTGCTTCCTTTTGAGGTCCTGAGTGAACTATTTTTCACTCGACAAACATATAGGCCAAAGTATGCTGGCCAACTTAGAAACCTAAGTCAAACCAGGTTTGTTTTATTTTTTTCCAACGGGAAACAAGTGCACATGTTTATAGGGTACAGTATGATATTTTAGGACACTAAATCAGAGAACACCTTGGTCTTCAGAACAGCATCCACGATGGTTCTCACACCCCTGGAGCTTGAGCAAGAACACCAAGTTCACCCGCTTTGGGAAGAATAGCTGTGGGGGTTCTCTCTGTCTGCCTCCTTCAGAGACAATTCCACTCTAAACCCTGCTGAGGAAACTGAGTAGGGGTGGCAGTGATCCCGGGCTTGATCTGCCAGACACTGTGCAAAATTTAGAAGTTGAATCCCAGTCAATGTACACTGTCAATTCAATTATTTTTATAAGGCCAGCTGTTCCATCCCCATAATTGAGGACCGGGAAGGGAGATGGGAGAAGGCTTAAGCCATCATTGAATGTTCCTTTCTGGCCACAGACTAGGCAGGGCAATCCTCAGATTTCTGTGGTGGGGTGCAGCCTTCAAACCCAACCCCATTTACTGCCACGCTTCAGTAATTGCAGTGGTGAAGGAAGGCCCCAAAACTGCTAAGGAGGAGCCAGAAGTTGGTGAGGCAAATCCCCAACCCATTAGTTTTGAAGCCTAACACTCATTAATCCGAGTTGAGAGAGGGCCAACCCAGTTCACTTGGAGAAGGGTCCAAGCAGCCTGTTTCTTTCCCCTCAGGGAAAACCTGTCCCCTTTCCAAGCTCCAACTTCCTTCCTACAAAATGTGAAGTTACCATGGCAATAACTGACCCTGTTTATTTTGCCTGAAATATAGTGCTGGCTGGAGGAGTGGCGCTGGATAAAGCAGTGTATTTAGGAACATCCGCTCTGAGCGCTGGCCCTGGGCTCCAAGCATGGAGCTGTGATCCCTAAAGTGCACCCAACTGGGGGAAGTTGGACTATCTATTCCTTCTGTCAAAGGCTTCCCCGATCAGAGGACCATTCCACCAGCCTTTCCTAAATCCACCACAGAACAGCAAGAAGGAGAGCCAATATTACTAGTCAAGTAAGGCATAACCACCACAGCAATGGTCAACGTAAAAGGGGCTTAAGTAAAACATAGCTTTTCTTCTCTACCCAATAAGAATTTGAGCCTAAGGGGTCCAGGTTCTTGGAGTCATTCCACAGAGTGGGAGGCATGGGATCCTTGCACTGAGCTTCCTACTCATCCCCAATCTGTGACTTCCGCCGACAATAGCGCAGAAAAGCTCTTTTCCCCACTCCAGGTAGGAAGTTAGAAGAAGGGTGGCACAGCCAGGAAGTTACATTTAACTACGTACATCTCATTGGTGAGAATTAGTCACATGGTTATGGTTGGCAGCAAAGGATTCTGGGAAATGTAGTCTTTATCTAGATGGACGTGTTTGCAGCTGTAGCCAGTGAGTCTATACCTGCTTCTGCCTATGGTAACAGGTAAATCTGCAGGTTTAGGGCTCAGAAAGTCTAGCTCTTATACTCTTAGTGAAACCTCAGTGGCCCCCGAGGTCAAAGATGGACTGTGTACGAAGACTGGGGAGGATATGGGTAAGATGGATGGAGCCTGGTTAGTCTTGTGGGTGATGGGAAGCCACTAAAAGTGCTTGAACAAGAGAAGAGGAATGTGATCAGGGCAAACTGGTTATTTTAGTGGGACGTTTTCAGGCCTGGGGGGTGATCTATGAGAGAAGCTCAGATAAGGGACCAGGACACTGACCTGTCCACTCTCAGGGACTTGGGTTCTCTTTTGTCCTAAGAGTCCCTGATAGAGCAGAAGTCAGTTTGCTTTGCGAAGGTCCAAATGGCAAAGTGTTTGGTCTCACGTGCCCATCGGTCCAGGCCGTTGTCCACTCAATCCTGCCCTTGTCACAGTGGCAGTGGCCATAGGCACTGTGCAGGATGAATGAACCTGGCCATGTTCAGATACAGATAATTCTTTAATTTTGCTTTTACATCCGGGCTAGAGAGATGACTCAGTGGTTAAGAGCATTTGCTGCTCTTGCAGAGGACCATGGTTCAGTTCCCAAACACCTATAACTCCAGCTCCAGGGAATCTAGTGCCCTCTTCTAGCCTCTGAGAGAACCGTACACACATGCACATGCCCCCGCCCCCACACAAGTGATAAATGTTCAAAGTTTTAAATAAATAATGAACTGCCATCAATAAGATACTTAAGAATGCCTCTATGGTCTTTTTTCCTGTGCTACTGTGTCTTGCACACTGCCTGGATTTGTAGGACCTGAGGTTTGCACTACTTAGGAATCCCACGTAAGCAAAAGAAAACAAGATTATAGATGAAGAGGAACACATGAGATTGAACATTTATTTAACACGAGAAATTCAGTAACAACAAACTTTCAAAAGCTCAAAAGTATGAAGGACACAGGATCCATTCAAATAATTTTCGTCTGTTTATTTGCTTGTTCGTTTGTTTGTTTTGAGACAGGGTTTCTCTGTGTAGCCCTGGCTGACCTGGAACTACCTCTGTAGACCAAGCTTCCCAGGAACTTATAGGTTCACCTACCTCTGCCTCTTCAGTGCTAGGATTAAAGACACAACGTCACCATGCCTGGCTTAAGATTACATTTTTTAAATGATATTTTTATGAATTAACTGCCTTGTATCCTGCTTGTCTCCATTCCCACCCCCTTTTAGAGAGGGCTGTGTGCCCTAGCTCTATTTTTGTTTTGAGCCAAATTTGAATCCAGCTTTATTAAATACTGGCCAGGACAATGGACACTGGCCAGGCCCGTAGCCGGGATCCCCTGAGAATGGCCGAGAATTATGTTCATCAGAGGCTCATAAAGGCAAGATTTACATGGCTACATCAGGGGCAAGCAAACACCCTGATGCCCCGCTCTGTTCTCAGTGTTGTGATTTGAAATGTCCCCCACAGGATATTGGAGTGTTTGAACACTTAGTCTCCAGCAGGTGGCATTATTTGGGAAGCTTGTAGAACTTTAGGAGGTGGAACATCACAGGAGGAATTTGTGTTGGGGGGGGGACTTGATGCTATATAACCTGACCCCACTCCCTGGTCACTCTGTGCTTGCTGACTGCAGATGCAATGGGACCAGCTGCCCCTCCCCCTGCCTGCAGCCGGGCTGTCCCTGCCATAATGGACTGTATCTCCCTGAACTGTCAGCTAGGTAAGGCCTTCCTTCCTTAAATGGCTTCTTGTCATGTATTGGTCGCAGTAAAGAGAAAAGTGACATCACTGATGCTGGAGAGACATCAGTCTCTCTGTCAGCAAATGCTTCCTTCCATTGATCATTTATTTGGGGATCCAGGTGGCCTAAGGGACTGGGATAATGAGCATAGCTTGGATTTCTACATAGCCCGGTAAACCAACCATTTCCAACCATGCTGGGCATGAGGTGCCTCTGCAGTGGAGAATGAGAAACTGGCACGGGAGATCAAGACCCCCCAGAATCCTTTGCGATGGCTCACATTCCACTCTGGAACAGCATCCTCCAGTGCCACTGGCCCTGGGTGTCCCTGAGGAAATTAAATCTGAGCAGCCAGCCGGTGCTCAGTTGTAAAGTGAAGGTTATGCAAAATAAAATAATAATGGCTCTGCTTGGCTTCCAGGAGTTCTGCGGGGAAAAAAAATCATGTGTGCCCACTTTTAACGAATAAAAAAATCAATGCACCAAGAATTCTTTTAAAAAAGGAGTTCCAGAATTTGTCCCAAAGAACTCTGCCAGTGGCACAATTGCTTCATCCTCCCCTAGAGGTATGGGCTTAAACTTAGACTTAATTTCAGATGAGATTTGAAAGTTGGGAAAAAGAAACATCTAATTCTCCCTCTGGAACTGTGCATATAGCTTAGCAGGGTGCTTGCCTAAGGTATGAAGCCTTGGGTTCACTCCCAACATCATATAAGCTGGTCGTGCGGGTTAGAAGTGGTTAATCATTCAAGGCCACTTTCAGCTACACAGGGAGATTGAGGCTAACCTGAGCTATATGAAACCTTATCTCCAAAAGAAAAACAGCAATACATTCTTCTTTTGGGGACTCCAAAGCGGGGTGTCTTCCTTGAGGGCTCTCTATGTTATTATTTGACACAGGGTCTCTCCATTCACTGGCTCCACTGGCTGACTAGTCAGCTCCTGAGGGCAGCCTGTCTCTACCCCCACTGCCTCCCAGGGTTGAGGGTGCAAGCATGGACAATCATTCCTGGCTCTCATCTGGGCTTTGGAGATCCGAAATGAGGCCTTCGTGCTTGCACAGTAGACCCCACCTCTTGAGCATCTCCCCCAACCCCCCCGACTGTGTCTTTCACTGCATAATCCTTCAGCAGAAGCTGTGAAGAGTCAATAATCTTTCAGGGCCCTCTGCCTCTGCACCAGTCTGCCGCGGACTCACCGCGGACTCACCACAGCGGTCTCTTCAGGCTTTCCCTTCATCCCCAGGGCAGTTTACTGGTCTCTCTGTGATCTCTGATTCTTCCTCTCAGGCCTCACTCCCCAAACAACTCCATAATACTCAGAGGATTCTACTTCCTAAGTGGATAAAGATCTAAAGACACCCCAGCCCCAAGATCCTGAGATAGTGCCCTCCCCACGTATAGCAGTGTATATATATCTTTAACTCTCCTAGTACCTTCTTTGATTTTATCGAGTTTCTTCAACTTAAGCCTGACTGATAGAAAGTACTTGAGGGGAGATGGGGGTCACACTTAAGTATTGGCTATAGTAGAAAAGCAGTTGACCCTCCATATACCTGAGACTCCCAGCCAGGCATTCAATCAGTCGTGGGGGAGAGGGAGTGGACTGGCATGGGCGACATCTGTGACCTTTCTTGCTGGTAAAGACATAAACAATACAGTAGTAACTGAACCATTTGTTTTATTAGATAGTATAAGCAATCTAGAATTTTTTTTCCCTCTTGGTGTTTTGAGACAGGGTCTCAATATGTAGTTCAGGGTAACTTTGAACATGTAATCCTCCTACCTCGGGCTTCTCAGTGCTGAGATGATGAGCATGCATCCCCATACTCAACTCTAGGGCAGCTACATATAAGACACATACTGTACATAGGACATACCGCCCCCAGCCACACCCACATGGGCATGTGTGTAAAATATAACATGGGGTACTGACAATAATTTAAGTACTAATTTAAATATGATTAAATAGTAAACAAGCTTCTATTTGTCTTTCTGTATGTAATCTCTTGAGTCAAAGGGGTGCCCCAGTTTGAAATGATATCATCCAACTAAAGACTACATTTCCCAGCTTCCCTTGCTATTAATTGTAGTCATATGACTCTACTCAGACCAGTAGGATGTGAGACAATGGAGCAAGCCGGATCATGTGGCACTAGATTACCACTATTTCTGCCCAGGGTGATTAATGCTTAAAGAAAAGAAAAGAATATTAGAAATTACTCTCAGAGTGGGTTTTGGATCAGCAGTTGAACCTAGGTCCAGGTTAATTCTGGTGTCACACTCAGTCAGGATGTTTTGCTGAGATGGGGCTGTGTGTGGAGGGTGCTGAGCCGGAGAAGTTCAGGCGTGGTCTCCATTTCTTCTTCCATCGTGGCATCCTTCCACTTGGACTTGCTTTTCTGTAAAGCTCTGTCATCTTGCCCCTGTCGGGGAAGGTTGGGCAAAACCCCCATCAGCATCACGCAGGGCCAGGTACTGTATCTGGTGATGAGCTGTTATGATGACCAGCCAGACACAACATGAACCCTTGAGGCGAGACAGCTTATGCTGGAACTCTGGCCCAGTCACGTTCCAGCTTTTAAAAGAATTAGTGGGGTCTGTTTGATCCTAATTGAAACAATGGTGTGAGCACCAAAGAAAAAAGGGCTTTCGGATTCTCAGCCCAGGTTCTGTGGCAAGGCTTCTGTCTCTCAGGATGGCATGATGGGGTGTGGGAGGCGTCCTTCGGGGGGTGGTCAGAGCCATCAACACCTTCTTCACTCTCCTATTTATTGACTTGCTCCAGATTTGGGTGAGGATGGAGACATGGAATGGCTCCAATGTGGACCAGCTCTGAAACTATGCTCTGCCTTTTGTTAAAGGGAATCCCTGCTCTGAAGCTATGTCACACTGTGATTCAAAGCAGATCCATCCAGAAGTGGCAGGGCAAAGAGGGGAAGTGGTCTCAGCTGTAGTTCTGGGGAGAGGAAACCCAGAGCCCCCCCCCCCCCGCCACCACCAGGAGTAAGCTCCAGTGTATCCTGGGAGTTCCCCAGCCCAGGCTTGCAGGAGGGTTAAGTGGGAGGGGCTGGTTGACCAGATTGCTCCCTCTGAGCAGCTCAGGGGACAGTGGGAACATTGGTTTCCACTGAGTCACTTTGGGCTATAACCCGTTAGATGGAAAATAGTCAAGTTGCGCTTGGCTGCATTTCGAATGCTCCCCGAACGAGGCACCTACTTCAACCCCATATTGTGTCTTCCAAATGAAGGCATGGAAAAGAGAGAGGGAGGGCATTGCTCAGAGAGAGGACTCAAGATCAGGGGTGGCCAGAGGTGGCGGTGGGGCACCTTCAGGATATACCTATAGTGTCTGTCATTCTGCCCAGGCTTGATCACAGTGATTGACAGCTCTGAACCCCAGCACTACTCAGAGAAGAAGAAATGAATCATGTTAGCCATGGTGTAGGGCCCTGGGTGTTAGATTCTGCAAGGTCAGCCTTGCAGGTCCCGTCTCTTAGTCATGAATGAATCTGACTTTGTTGCTTTGTCATCTGGCCTGAGGCTATTTTACTACTCAGTGTGAGGGTTATTTGCATGTGTGTTCATGCATATATTCTTGTGTGCACATGGTGGGTGTGTGTGTAGCCCAGACACTGGTCCATGTTTGTATATTCATTTATTAATTTTTAAGGCAGGGTCTCTCCCTGGTCTGGGGGTCACCAAGTAGGCTAAACTGCCTTGCCAGGAATCCACAGGTCTCTATCTACCCAGTGCTAGGATTATGTACTACTAGCAGCCCAGGCCTTTAAAACAAGATAAACAAAAAGCATGGGTGCCGGAGACTGAACTCAACTAATGTCTTCATGCTTGTAAGGTAAGCCCTTCTGTGATGGAGCCTAATCCCTGATCCCTGAGAATGTTCTTAAGATGCAGGCTACCTCATTTGGGAGTCCATTTTCACCAGGATATCCTTAAGAAAATTACCCAGTGGTTTCTGGATTCTATTCTGCTCCCAGGAAGGATGTCACATGTCCCCTCATGGTTCTGGTTTGGATTTGATTGTTTTTTAAGATGACAACGTTATCACTCATGCACAGCACTCAGTCTAGCTTCTGGCTCCCAGAAATGCTCAATATATTTTAACAGCTTTCTGATGGCTTAATGTGTATTTTATATTACACAGCAAAGAGATTTCAGGGGAGATGATGGGGCTGTATTGGGTTGAATGTCTAATATTTTACCAGAATTAAATTAGTGTTGATCTGAAGGAAATTGTGATAAATGAAGATCATATTGCAACTTCGAGAGAAACCACAAATTGTGTGTGTGTGTGTGTGTGTGTGCGAGAGAGAGAGAGAGAGAGAGAGAGAGAGAGAGTAAAAGTAGCATAATAATTAAAGGAGACACTAAAAGCATTTGCTTAACACCAAACAAGGTTGTAACACTTGACTCTCGGTTGTAATAACAGGATCAATTGACTCTCAACGGTCGTTGTACCCAGGTCCCCGGTGTCTTAACAGATTATGGCCTGTTGGTCTTTAAATTACCAGTTGGCCAGTCAACTCTGATTCCAATATTCAGGGAAGTTGAGGCAAGAGGATCAAGAGTTCGGAGCCAGACCCTGTCTCAACAAACCAAACCCAGACAGATGAACAATCAGCATGACTGATGGACGTGTGACCTGTCTCCTGGTCCACTCAGCAGTGTGGCAGGACGGCAGGACTGACAGATACCAGGGTGCTGCGTGGCCACCTGAGACCTGGTCCTCCCGAAAGACCTTGTCTGCGTTATGGAATCTGGAATCCCACCATCTTCTGCATGCACCTAAGGTCGGCCCTGCGTAAGTTGAAACGGTTTGTGAAAAGGTTAACCCCTTCCAGGCCGAATTCTTAGGGAGCAGCAACCAGGGGATTGAAGTTCCAGAAGCATGCAGACAAAATGGCCATTCACATGAGGGGAAGAGAGCACGTGACAAAGAACAATAGGGGTCTATAGACATGCGCCTGCCACACAGGCGTGAGGACCCGAATGTGGTCCCTATATCCACATAAATAACAGAGGTTTGCTGTTGCGCACTGTGGAGATGGAAGCAGGTGGGTCCTGAGACTTACGGGCAGCTTGGTCACCTTGGCGACCTCCAGGCCAGGGAGCGACCCATCTCAAAGAGCAAGGTGGGTGGCTGCAGCTCGCTGACCCCTAACCGTAACCTCTGGCCTTTACATGGATGTGGATGTGGACCCACACATGTATGTACCTGCACGTGCACATGCACCGACTGAAATGAACACATAACAGAGTAGAAGGGAACCTTGTATGTTCAGGGGATTGTGTGGCAGGGAAATGCTAAATGGAACACTTGGTAAAGGTTTAGCAGAGTCTTCAACATCTGACTAGGGAAGGCAGAACCTGGGGGCTCTGGAGAATTTGGGCCCTCAGTGCCTCCTCTAGCTGGAAGCTGAGGTTTGTCTGGCTTTGCCTGCAAAATCCGCCCCCTCCTCATGAGGAAGGAGCGAAAGCCCCCTTTTCCTGACACCTGTGGTAATCCTTGGTGGAATGCATCTGAAAAGATGCAGAAGAAATTCTTAAAATATATTTCCCTCCGACCACAATATATTCCATATGCTAGCAGAGTGTCGGGGAGGGGTCTGGCGCGCCTGGCTACCTCTGGTAAATGTTTCTCCCCCACGCTGGGGAAATCCTTATCGGTGCTCTCCTACCTGACAGCTGGAAGGAATTTAAGAGAAAATGCAAAATGCTGTCGCAGAAGAAGAATCGAAACCGCAGAGCTGCTTGCGAGGGGAAGGGGTTGAGAACTCTGGGCTGCCCAACTTGGGAGAAAAAGAGCAGTTATCACGGGAGGCTGTTCTGTAAAAGATCTCATGGTAAACGGTGGAAGCTCACTGGCCCCTGTGGGTCTCAGTTTCCCCATTTATAAAGTGACCATGGCAAGGGTTCAGTTCACTGGGAAGGGTTCGTGTGTGGATCTGAGTCTTCCCTGTGGACAGCTGCCACGCAGCGGGTGGGTGCAGCCTCCAGTGGAAAGGAAGGGCGAATGGAAGCCAGTCTCCCGCTGGCAAGGAAACTGTTTACACGAGTTTGCAGCCTCCAGTACACGTGGGGATCACCTGCGGTAGGAGGAAGTCTGTGCGGATCCCACTCTGGAGAGATGGGGATTCTTGGGGTGCCAGGGTGTTAAGAAAGGTCCCCAAGAGACACAAACACACAGTGAACCTCACAACCAAGGCTCCAGAAACCGGAGCAGCCCTCTGAATACAGCACAGCGTGTTGCCAATCCGTCTATGGGGATGTTGTACCAGGGCACTGCGGGCAAAGCCTCCAGCACCTCCCACACACACTCACTGCTCCCTGTGATGCTGCCGACAGCTGATAGATTGGTGATGTCGACCCATTTGGAAATGGGCTGTAGCTAACTTAAAGCAATGCCGTTAGGTTGGAGCCTGTAGGAGGAGGGTAGATGAAAACACACATCCCTGGATCCCTAGCTCCTGAACTTCTGATTCAAGGACTCCAGATGGGGCCTGAAAGTTCAGGGATGCTGGTGTGCAGGTCCAGGGACTCAGGCTTTGAGTCACAACAGAGTCACAGCAACCCCCATCTCACTGGGTCCCCCATCTCTTTGTGTTTCTAAAAAGACAGCAGCACATAATAATTATACCGAGGCTTACATAACAGTACTGGATCTTATTATTCATGTGTGTGCACGTACATGCGCGTGCTTATATGTTAGCTTTGTTTTGAGACAGGGTCTTGTGTAGCCCAGGCTGGCCTCAAACTTACTATGTAACAGAGGATGACCTTGAATTCACTACATTTCCCAAGAGCTGGAATTATAGGCGCCACCACACCACACCTGGCTAATGCAGTGCTGGGGTTAAAACCCAGGGCTTCGTGCATGCTAAGCAAGTGCTCCAACCCAGATACTGAATTTTACGACTGCACTTCACCCCTGAGATCTATCCCTCTTGACACTCTGCATCTGGAGAACTTGAAACTCAGACCGGAAAGTCATTGGCTCAAGGTCACAGAGCCAGTTGAAAACAAGTTTATTACAAGAACTGCGTCTTGTCACGATCCTGATGTGGGGATTGATGCTGGAGGAGACAGAGGTTTGATCTTTTCTGCATTAGTCCATGGCAGGCTGTCCCTATAAGATTAGGGACTCAGCTCCATAGTCAACTACTGCTAAACTTAATTTTGGATTACCCACAAACCCAAAGTGACTTGGAGCCATAGGGACATCCTACAGCAAACTAAAGCAGTGTGATTGGCAGTAGAAAAGCAGTAGGAGCATATGACACCGGGAGCCAAAGATGGGCAGGCTCTGCTGTAGGGGACTCCCCGTGTACAGCTCCCCTAGGGAACAGATTTAATAACATGTACTTCAAAGGATCTCAGTCCAGCAACTTCCAAGATTGATTTTTAAGGATTGATCCCAGGAAATAATTAACATGATCTGCAAGAGTTGGACATACTTCCATCTTCCAATGAGAGGGCATCATTTAATAAGCATGGGCATTGGGTCGGTTATTTCATGGTAGTTTAAAATGATGATATATACAGATCTGTAATACTAATACTCAGGAGCCTAAAGCAGGAGGACTGCAAGTTCAAGGTCGACTTTTATGGTGAGACCCGGTATTAGTTACTGTTTCGTTGCTGTGACGAAAGTACCCTACATAAGCAACTGAAGGGAGGAGGAGTTTGTTTGGGTTTACAATTTGAGGATGCAATTCATCATGGGGAAGACATGGCGGCAGGAGTGTGAGGCGGCTGGTCACGTGGCGTCCACTGTTATGAAGCAGAGGGAGGTAGATGCTGGGGCTCAGCTCACTGTCTCCTTTTCATTCCGCCCAGGACCTTAGCCAATGGGCTGATGCTGCCCACATCTGGGTCTTCCCACCTCTATGAAGCCAGCCTAGAAAATCCCCAACATATATACCCAAGGTGGAGGGATGGTGTTTCCATGGTGATTCTAAACCCTGTCAAGTTGACAATCACAATCAACCATCACAAACTCTGTCTCAGAAATCAAACCATTAACTTGAATACATAATTTAACTATTAACATGAATGGATTTAGAATATATCGCTAGGCTTTACAGATTGAGTTATCTGGGACTGGGAATGGCTTCAGCAGTTAAGAACACTTGTTGCTCTTGGAGAAAACACTGGTTCAATACCCAGCATCCACATTGTGGCTCACAACCATCTGTAACTCCACTTCCGAGAGATGATGTCCTCTTTTGGCCTCTGCAGGTACGTAACAGATGCAAGAAAAACACCCATATGCTTTAAATAAAAATAAATAAGCTTTTTAAAAAATTGAATTATAAGTCTCCCTTAATGGCATATGCTTGACACAGATAAAGATGCTTAGTAGATAAATAGATACAGAGATGCACTGGGAGACAGTCAGGGAGGTAGCTGGGAGGTTAAATGGATATTAGATAATAAACAGGAAGATAAGATGTGTAGAAAGGAGCCTGGTGCTCAGAGGATGGAAGGTCCTATCTGAGCCAGCAATGGTGGCACACACCTATAACCCCAGCTGGGAGGCTGAGCCACGAGGATCAATTGTTCAAGGCTGACTTGGGCTGCATATTCTCAAAACAATAATCTCCCCCTCCCCCGAACGTCACCTGGCTCCTGCGCCCACCCTGAACACTCTGCTTCCTGTTTGCTGTGATGTGAACAGGCTACCAGCACCTACTCCAGCCCGTGGCCTGAACAGCATACCTTCCCCTAATGATGGAGTGACTAGAGACGTAATTACCAAACCTTCCCATGAATGCAGCCATCCCTGAGGATCACTGATGTAGGAGTCCCCTCTGTATGCTATGAGTATGTTTAATTGCCATTGGTTAATAAAGAAACTGCTTTTGGCCTATAGCAGTCAGAATATAGTCAGGCTGGAAGAAACATGTATAGTGAGTTGGCGAAGTCAGAGAGACGCCATGTAAGCCAGCCTAGCTAGAAACATGCTTAAGCTATTGGCCAAATAGTATTGCAAATAATAAAGTTTCTGTGTGATTATTTGGGTTTGGGCGGCCAGGAACGAATGAGCAGCCTCTGCCAACAATTCACCTCCATTCTCACCAGCTCCAGTACGTCATTATTACTGGCTCTTGGATCCTTCTGGGAGCTTCTGTGTTCTTTCCATAGGACACTGGAGCCAGGAGACTTGCCTATGCGTGCTGACAAATTAGGTCCATTGAGCAATTGGGTGTGAGTTCTCTCACTGTGCATGCTCCAACTAGACCATTGTTATGGGGGTGGGGGCCAGGAGGAAGCTGGAGACGCCCTGGAAGGGACTCTAAGCACACATGGCAGAGCACTTCCTGGACAGTGCTTGACATACAGAGCCATGAACAGTGTGTGCCCAAACACCAGGGTTTTACACCTCTGAGCAATACAGGCCCTTGGATGCCTAGTGGGCCAGTCCTTTCTCCAGACAGCCCAAGAACTCTATGTACATTTGGGTGTAGCAGGATCAGGGTAAAGCCCTTTGCTCCTCTGCTCTTCTTAGTGATCGTGGTATAATGCCAATCAATGACCTAACATTGTTTCTCAAGGTCGGTTCTTGATATATAGACAGCCCCGGCTGGCCTTGAACTCATGATCTTCCTGCTTCAGTCTCCCATGAGCTGGGATCACAGGCATGCTCCTGCAGCGGCTTTAAGCCCAGACTCCTTAGAAAATCTGCAGGCAAATAGCAAAGTGAATGAAGACCAGGAAGGGGACGAGGGGGGGACAACTGGCAGAGCGAGAGTGTAAACATCCAGGAGTGGACTCAACACCCTTCATCTCAGTCAGGTGTATGGAAATGTGCTGCAATGGCCAAGGTGTGATGGTTGGAGGATGCGCTGCAATGGCAAACAGCTGTAGGCCAGACTGGAAGCTCTTTCTTCCCCAGGTGGGTGGAGATGTGGGAGTAATGCTTTGCTCTTGGGCAAGAAGGAACACAGAAGTGACCCAAAGACCCAAAGATCAGAAGTGACACAAAGACCCAAATATTAGAAGCCCCCTGCCCCCGCCATCCCAGGGAAGTACAAATGATAAGCTTTAATGAGGAATTTATATGAAGTCTACACTTCCTCTTTGATGGAGGGGTAAGGACAACAACCGATGGCTTTCAGTGACTCATTATTTCATCAGCAGTGGGAATGGAAAAGAGCCGGGCCAGAGTTCACAGAGATGTTTGACTAAAGACAGCAGGGATCCAGAAGGTTGTTGTTCTCTATCTTAGTTAGGGCTACTATTGCTGTAATAAAACACCGTAACCAAAAGCAGCTTGGGGAGGAAATTGTTTATCTCTCTCACAGTTCTTCCTATGTAACTGTCCATCACTGAAGGAAGTCAGGACAGGAACTCAAACAGAGCAGGAACCTGGAGGCAGGAGCTGATGCAGAGGCCATGGAGGGTGCTACTTACTGGCTTGCTCCTCATGGCTTGCTAAGTTTGCTTTCTTATAGAAACTAGGACCACCAGCCCAGGAATGTCACCACCCACAATGGGCTGGGTCCTCCTCCATCAATCACTAATTAAGAAAATTCCCCACAAACCTTCCTACAGCCTGATGTTACGGGGTGTTTTCTCAATTGAGGATCCCTTCTCTCTGATGATTTGAACATGTGTCAAACTGACATGAAACTAGCCAGCACAATCACTGTCTTTACATCTTTACCCATCAGCCATTTGATGCCCCCAGGAAAAAGCTAATTTCATGGGATTATTGTTCTCTGGGTCCCACCACTGCCCTCCAAAGGTCTGTTCCCTCTGCTGAAGACCTATGTCTGTTTCCAGCTCCATCTGACTTTCAGGGGTCTCAGCTGGATGGTCACTCCTTCCTCGAGAGGACCAGTGGTTACTGCTTTTCAGAGGGGACCCGTGGTCACTGCTGCACATCATCAGGGCTTGTCATATCATGTAGCGTGTTCTCCCAGATGTTACTGCATCATTTCATTATTCTGAACTCATGAACGATGTTCGTAAGAAGAGCAACTTTGTCTTTATGTAATCTCACCGCAGAAGAGATTCTTTGTCACAGACTACTGCTTAATTAGTTTATGCTTCCAGCCTGCACGTGTCTGAACTTACTGTTGTAAAAATGACACCCCAGGGAGGAAGATGACTCTAAGACTCTAAGAAAAAGTTTGCAAAAAATGAGCCAATAGAGAAACGTTTTTTTTTTTTAAGCAAGAACGTTTGGACAGGTATCTCTGCTGTTTGCATTTTTCCGGAATGTTCCTCGCCTGGATCATCTTTCAGTCCATCCTGGATTCCCACTCTAATACCCAAAGCAGGGAACAATCATAACTCACAGGGGTGATGTTCACAGATTAAAATAAAAAGAGTCACATTCTGCTAGTAACATTGACATTTGGCAAAACGTCTCAGGCAGAAAAATATGTGCATGCCGGATGCTTTGCAGGACACGGCCAGATTCCTTTTATTCTAGAAATACAGCAAGGCAGTGAGCAGCCAGGTTTGGATGCATTCCCATTTTCTGGAGTTTGGGTAGAAAAAAATAAGAAGAAGAAAACAATAAACAATGAAAATCTGGTAGGCGATGTCATGGACCCCTCAATCTGTTAAGATACACCACTCCTAAGGAGCGTCTTGTTTTAAACTTGAGATACTTTCAAATATCTAAAAACAAAACCAAACAGCAGTGGGGCTCTTCCAAGTCAGGAGGTCAAAAGCAGACCTGCCAGGAAGGAGGGCAGAGCTCTGGGCATCCACCAGCACAGGCGGCAGCTGGGGAACGCGTCCTGAGTGACAAGAGAATGAAAAATAACTTCAGCCTGAGGGGTCCCCTCTGAGAAGCAGTGACCATGGTGCCCCCATGGAGAAAGATGTGGGTCTGAACAATGGGACAGGGGCTGCTGGGTGCTGCTGGCTTCTGACAGTGGGTTTTCCCTCTGGGTTCTGCTCTTGGGTTCTGTCTTGCTAACTGTGCTGGTGTTTGAGTCTTGTGGCGGTTTGAATAGGAATGCTCCCCACCCCCGCCCTGCCAAAGAATCTTGTTTGAAAGCCTGGCCCATAGGGAGGGGCACTATTAAAAAGTGTGACCTTGTTGGAGGAAGTGTGTCATTGGCACTATTAAAAAGTGTGACCTTGTTGGAGGAAGTGTGTCATTGCGGGGGCGCGCTTTGAGGTCTCACGTGCTTGAGCTTTGCCTGTTGTGGCGCACAGTGTCCTGCTGCCTGCAGATCAAGATGTAGAACTCTTAGCTCCTTCTCCAGCATCACATCTGCCTGCATGCCACCATGCTCCTCACCAGGACTATAACGAATTAAAACTCTGAAGCTGTAAGCCAGCCCTAATTCAGTGTTTTCCTTTATAAGTGTTTTTTTTTTGGTCATGGTGTCTCTTCACAGTTATAGAAACCCAAGCTAAGACAGGTGTAAAGTGTGAGCATTGGCCAACAGTACCTAACCTTCAGATGATGCAGAAGCCATTTTCTGGTCTCTATTTCAGCCACTTTATCACATGTGCTCACACCTGCCCCAGGAAGCCTTTTAGATACAAGGAGAAATGTGAAAATATTGCTCTTTATCTTCGTTCCCCATTTTTGTCACTTTTCTCTTGCTCCCATAAAGCACCCAGAGAAAAGCAACATAGGGAGGGAAGGATGTACCCCAGTTCACAGTCCATCATTGCTTGGAGTCATAGCAGCAGGGGCATGAGGTACCTGATCATAATTGCATCCACTATCAAGAAACACAGAGTGGCAGGTGTTTGGGGTGTGCATGCACACACACACACACACACACACACACACTTTCTCCTTTTAATATAGTCCAGGATCCTAACCCAGTGGGCAGGTCTTCTCAGATCATCCATTGAATGTACTAAAGAAAATCCTTCACAGGCACGCCCAAAGGCTCGCCTTATCTAGACAGCCCCTCATAAGAGCCCCCTTTCCAGGGGATATTAGACCTGATCAAGTTGACTGTTGCAATTCACCAGTGCAGCCCCAAATAACTTGTTACCCTTTCAGTGTATGTCTTAGCTACATATGATTAGGGACACACACACACACACACACACACACACACACACACACTCACACTTTTATGAAACCCAATTCCTGCTGCACAGGCTGTCCTGCCAAATGATTTGTTTATTTGATTCTTTTCCTTTTCAACCGAGAAAAAGATGAAGGCTCAGAACTGGTCTTTCTTCCTGTGTGAATAGCAGGTATCACCAACAAATCCAAGCTCCAAGTCTGCCTGTGCAATGGGGGTAAAGTGAGCAACAGCGGCATTTTAAAGCATTGGCCTAAGTCCAGGCAAGTGCTCAAGAGGTTCCCACACCCTGAATGCTGAAATAAATGTAATGAAGCTCTATGTGTATATCTTCAAAGCCCTTTGATGTTTTAGTCCTTGTTTCGTGCCCTCTCCTGTGCAGAGCGGCTGTAGTCAAACTGAGACCTGCGCAACAGGAAAGGTGTTTGGCTTTTGAGGTTATAGCACCTCAACTCAACATATCAGCCATAGATAATGATCAACAAATAGGCATGGCTATTTCAATAAAACTTTATTTATAAGAATGGGTGATGGGACAATTAGCCTGTGAGGCAGTTTGCTAATGCTTACAGTGCCATCAGGTACAATTCAAAAGAGGTCACTTGACCCACTTTTTTATATAGTTAGATTTTTATTTATTTATTTTGGGGAGAATTGGGCATATTGGGCATATGCTGCGCCATGCAGTGAAGGCCAGAGGACAAATTTCAGCAGTCACTTCTCTCCTTCTATCAAATGAGTCCCAGGGGTCCAACCAAAATTGTTGGTGACAGGTGCATTTACCCATCGAGCCATCCCATGGGGCCCCTCATTTTCTTTATTCTTACAACATCTAAGAGGGGTCCACAAGAGCAGTGTTCCTATTTTATAGATGGGGAGGCTTTCAATGCTTTCTGGGTGCCCCAACATGATTGGAGCAAAGCTGTCACTTACTTCTGCCAGTGTTAGGTCCCTGCCTGTCCCTTCTTAACCTATTCCCTCTCTCGAGCCCTTTCTCCAGCTCCAATCCCTCCATCACCTGCACTCCCACAGCGGCCCCTGAGGAGCTGTCATTCTTGGGCTGACCCTCGGCCTGCAGACTGTCTTCTTCCAGGGTTTGGAAGCATCTCCGGGGGGCGGTGAATCTCAAGCTCTGTTCTGGTTTTGGTCTCTTCATTATCCATCCCAGTAATAAATTCCAACCCTGCTCCCACCCCAGACCTACTCATGTCAACATATTTTTTTTTATTCTTTTGTGAAGCTCTGGTCTCAGAGATCAAAGACAGAGGCACAGCCTCTGGGGACCCAGCGAGAAACTTCCACTCGATCACTTCCAAGCAAGAATCTGCAGTGACCCCAGCTCACATATGCACCGTCCTGCTCTCCCCAGCAGCCACCAAGCACTGCTCTCCAGCAGATGAGGATGAAGGCCCTATACAGGCTCAATTTATTGCCATAAGAGGCACGGTTAGAACCTCGGGGACGGCTCCTTGCATGTAGCTAATCTGAGAGCTTCAAAGTTGCAAGGGGAGGTCAAGAGGCAGTTACAGGACTGGACATTTTCCAAAGCACAACACAAGACGTCTTCAGCCCGGATAGGAGAAAGGTACCATGGGATGGCTGATTTTCTCTGCTTGTTTGTCTAAGGGATGACAAGAAGGGACTTGATGCCACAGCAGAGCCCTGTCCAGATGGGGAAACTAGGTGGCAACAACAGCTCGAACCTTTAGCCCTGCTCAGGTGGCTTTTTCTAAGCTAGACATAAATTACCGGGCCAGACATTTGAGTTCAACTTTCTCCTTCCCTCTGGCTTATGTTTGGACGCCACCGAATAGCTTAAGCTTTGTTCTGTGTTGAAACCAAAATACCCATATGAGTGTCAGATGCATGGAGTCCACCAGGACGGGCAATGGTGTGAGCCAAGGTGTGTTTCCAACTCAATCTTAACAACTTCTTCAAAAGGAGGGAGGGATGCAGTAGGAGAATTGTGAGTTCAAGGCCACCCTGTGCTACACAAGAGTGAGGCCCTTTGTCAAAGAAAAAAGAGGAAGAAAAGGAGAAAAAAAGAGAAGGAGGAGGAAAACAGAAGGTGGGGAGGTAGGACAGAAAAAAAGGGGAGGAGGAGGAGCGGGTTTGAAAGTCACCCAAGCACGAAGAGCTGTACGGTCTAGGCTGTGTCTTTGCTGGAACTCTCAAGGGCCAGGAGCCTCGCAGGGCTCTGGGAAGGCCTGCAGGAAATGCTCCAGGTCCCCTCTGACCAGTTCCACATTTCCCATGGAACAAGCACATGCCACACTTCCCAGCTTCAAGCAGCATTCTCTTACGTTGCTTAGGAGAATTGGCCATGGCTGGAATGGCCTTGTTTACCTTAGTGGTTCGGTCGATTTACCCCCTTGGAGGCCACGGAGGCAAAGGGTTGGAGCCAGGCCAAGCCGGTCGGTTTCAATCTGAGCTAAAATCTTACTTCCTGGAATCACATTTAGGTCCATCCCCCCCCCCCAAGCTACCTGGTTCAAGATGAAACACAGAAGTCGGCCCAAATCATACTAATGGGTGCTGCAGCCCCTACTGAGGATCTCTTCAGAAGAACCAAGGACCTGTTTGACATACTGAGCCCCAAGTCTGGCACTGGAGATTCTGCAAGCAGATATTGAAGGCAGAGTTGTCCCACTGACAGCAGCTAAGGAGGAAGACGCTGAGCACTAAGAAAAAGGCATCAAAACTCCACACACTGCTGTGTGGACCAGTCAGTAATGGGGGGTCAGTAGCTACTGGGGTTGCCAAGATACAGAGTTTCTTATCATCATTGCTTGCAGGGTTAGGGCGGGGGAGGTGCGACTCTTGGGGGAAGTGAGGGGACATGCGGCAGATATTAGAAGCCCTGCCTTGAAGAGTGAGGCCAAGGTGTGGGGGAAGGCTCAGCAGTGAAGTGCTTATCCTGAAACTGGGAGGACCCAGGTTCCACCCCCAGAATCCATGTGAGAAAAGAGCCAAGCATGGCAGAGCACACTTGTAATCCCAGCTGTGGGGAGGCAGAGACAGGCGGATCTCTGAGGCTTACTGGTTAGTCAGCCTCACTTGACCAGCAAGCTTAATCAACTAGCTTATGATCGGTGGGAGACCCTGAGGGACAGAACCAAGGTTGATGTCTGGCCCACACACACATGTGCACAGGTGTACACGCACACCAGCACACGAACAAAGCTAAGGTAGGATATTGCTGAGTTGGAGGGCAACCTGGGACACTGTGTTAGTCTGAAGGAAAATGGCCCCCATAGGCTCGCATGTTTGAATACTTGGCCCCCAGTTGGTGGAACTGTTTGGGAAGGATTAAAAGGTGTGGCCTTGTTGGAGGAGGCGTGCAACTGTAGAAATTAGCTCCATTCTGGAAATTACCTGGCTAGCTAAAGGATAAAACAATTGTATTTTTATTTATTACAAGGGGAAAAATTCATGAAACAGGAACGAGAAATCCAAGCTCAGCTGTGCCCCGTGGGAATCACAGAGAAAGAGCACCTGGTCCGTGCCCCGGTTTTCTCCTGGGCTCCAGGAAGCCACGCCTTAACTAGGGCCCACCTCTTAAAGATAATTGGCTAACAAGGCTTCTCCATCAGATGATTTTTGTTCCTTATCTGTTTACACAGATAAGGGGGTGTGTAAGCCAGCCGTGGCCACTGTCATAGGCAGCTTCATCTGAGAAAGCAGGGTCCCTTCTATGATTTGTGATCTTGGAAGCTGTCAGAGTGCTCAGCACATACTCTGAACCTGCCGCTCGGCTGGCAGCTGGCAAGCCCCAGCAATCCTTGGGCTCCCAAAGGGCCAGGGTTACAGTTGCCTGTGTGGTCTTGCTTGGCTTTCCAAGTGGGTGCTGGGATTTGAACCCACTGAGCCATCTCCCCAGCCCTGCAACCGAGTTGAAGATGGAACTGCAGGGCAGATGGGACATCAGTCAAATGTGTGAAGAGTGGGTGATGGCCAGGCGTGTGCTAAGTGTTCTCCAATGGAACCAAGCAGCATCGTGTAAAAAAAAAAAAAATCAAGTCTTTGTTCCCATTTGACAGATACAGAAACCAAGGCCTTAGCTACTGAGGGCCTGAGCCATCATTCTGTGGGCTGGAGTAGAAGGGGCGATCAAGTCTCTAGACAGAAGCTTCAGAACAGGGTGAGGAGCAAGACAGAGGGAGGTCATGGTAGCAGAGGTCCTCTGTGTCATAACTTCCTTTCGAGAGTGTCCTGGTCTTTTTTGGCACCAGGGGCTGGGACCCCCATGATCACATATTCTGAGGCACCAGGGGTCTGTGTGGGAAGCCAGATCCCTAAGGTCGATGAGAGATGTGGGGTGAGGAGGTGGCACCGAAGCATGGTAATCGCATGGCTCCAGGGCAGGGCCAAGCTCCCAGCCAGCCCATGGCCCATCTACAAAGTGGAGCGGATTACCGGTTCACTTTCAATCAGACTGACTTACGAGTGTGGTGATCCTGGGACATTTACACGAACCAGAAGATGTGTTATCTGACGAAAATTGCTTCATTTACTATCCTGGCTTGACAGAAGTATCCCTACACCTCCCCGGGGGGATCTTCCAGGGTGGGTGAAGTTTTTAAAAGGCCCTGGGCATGTTTAAAAAAAGCAGTTCCTGTCTCTTCCTCCCCTTCAGTGAACAGAACACAGTTCTGAGGTCCAGCGGGCCACCTGCCATTAGAGAGGCCTCAGGATATCCACTGGCAGTTAACAGAGGTAATATGTTTAAGACAACCTACATCCTAGGATAGATGAACTCTGGTTTTCAGTTTTCACGGAGAAGGCACTGAAGCCCAGTTCTGCTAGAGTAGCAGCCCGGCTGTGGGTGAAGGAGTCAATGCAGAGGTAACATCATTTTAAAGACATAAAACTGGGGGCAGGCAAGATGGCTCGGCTGGAAAATGCACTGACCACCAAGCCTGATTACCCGAGTTTGATCCCTAGGACCCACATGGCGGAAAGAGAGAACTGACTCTGGGAAGTTGTTCTCGGACCTCAACACCTATCCATGTCCGGAACACTTACGCGGGAGAATAAATAGATGTAGTTTCTGACAGGTATGAAAATGGAAGCTGTCTCCAGCATGCTATGACAATTTATGCAGACCTACTAAGGACTGCGCAGGACTCCTCACTCTGTCATGCCCAGCAGAAGCTGCTGGAAGCCTTGCTGAGTGGCAGACAACTGGTCTCACCCTCACAGCGTGTGCCTCAGTAGGTTTGGGGTGGGGGAGGCTCTAAGAATGTGCCTGGCTCTGTGTCCCCAAACAACACCTCTATTGCTGCTGTGGAACTCCAACTTTGAGGTGCACTGTACCAGTTATGCCACCCGGCATTCAGCAAATAATGTCACCTGGGACCTCTGTCTAGGAACTCCCACACGTGTCTGGCTCCAAGGACCTGTATTACTATATTTTTACTCTCTCTCTCTCTCTCTCTCTCTCTCTCTCTCTCTCTCTCTCTCTCTCTCTCTGTGTGTGTGTGTGTGTGTGTGTGCAAAGGTTATCAGGTACCTTGTCTGCCTTATTCCCTTGAGACAGTCTCTCACTGAGCCAGAGAGACACCCAGCAAGCCTAGGTGACCCCCTATCTCCACTTCTGGTAGCACTGGGGCTGCAGGTGTGCAGGTAGCCACACCTGGCTTTTTACACACGAGTCCTGTGGATTCATGCTTTGCAGCAGGCGCTCTTCCCACCGAGCCAGCCCTTCGGCCCTGCACACTATAGACACGTGCATAGCTGTGACTTCGAGGGTGCTGGCTTTCTTTTGCCTTAGATATTGGCCTCTATGAAATTACTCTGTTTCATAATTTTCCTACTGTCTGCTACCTCTCCTTATTCAAAATCCAAGATGGAAAATAAACACAAGAAACCACTTTAGAATACTCCTGGTTGTGTTGAAGACAACTCAGAACTGAGCTTGGGGTGGCGTTAGTCAGGGTTTCTATTGCTGCAACTAAACACCATAAGCAAGCAACTTGCGGAGGAAAGGGTTTATTTGGCTTACACTTCCATATTGCTGTTCATCCCTGAAGGAAGTCAGGACAGGAACTCAAACAGGACAGAAACCTGGAGGCAGGAGCTGATGCAGAGGCCATGGAGGGTGCTGCTTACTAACTTGCTCCTCCTGGCTTGCTCAGCCTGCTTTCTTACAGAACCCAGGACCACCAGCCCAGGGATGGCACCACCCACCATGGGCTGGGTCCTCCCTATCAATCATTAAGAAAATGTCCTATAGCCAGACCTTGTGGAGGTATTTTCTCAACTGATGCTCCCCCCACCTCAGATAACTCTAGCTTGTGTCAAATTGACATATAATCAGCCAGCGTGTGGGATGGGTGGGGTGGTGTTTACATTATAAAGTTTATCTATTACATTTTTATTGCACACACATATACAGACTACATCTTGTGAGCGTCGGTCCTCTCCTTCCACTGTGTGGGTCCCAGGGATCAAACTCAGGCTGCCAGGTTTCGCTTCAAGCTCCCCATGCTCTGAGCCATCTCACCAGCCCGCAAAAAAGTCTCTAAAAAGCAGACATCTCCATTGTCAAAATTCCGATCTCTTCCAGTAAAAGATCTGTGGTTGGCTCCTGGTGATGCAGGACAACCCTTCCAGTGGCTTCCTGGCTCCTCATCTCTCCATTTCCTCTGTCACCTCCTCCGTGTGCCACGCTCCAGCTCTCCTGATTCTCCTCACTGCGCTCCACGGGCAGCTCCCTCTTCCTGATGCCTTCCCAGCACTGAGAATAGCAAACCCCAGCCATGCTGGGAAGGCAGAGGCTCTCTCCCTCCCATTCTCAGGATGGTTGAGAGAGGGCACACAGCCCACTACTGTCCCCATCTGCCTGGGAGTACACATGGATAATGCCTGCCAGGCCATCAAACTCGAGAGCCAGTGTTGAGAGTTCTGAGAAGGCAGAGAAATGGAATTTACCACCTAGCAGCATGCAAGGGTGATACGGTGGTGGGGGGGGGCGAGTGGAATGAACTCTCAACCTGCTAAGTCTTTAGCTACATCCAACTTCACCTCCAACCTTGTCACTTTCTGCCAAGAGTAGTGTGTAAGTCAGGGTTCTCTAAGCAGTGGTCCTCAACCTGTGGGTCACGACCCCTTTGGGGGGGTGTCACATTTCAGATATCCCGCCTATCAGATACTTACATTACAATTCATAACAGTAGCAATGTTACAGTTATGAAGCAGTAACAAAATAATTTCATGCTTGGTGTCACAACAACATGAGGAATTATATAGAAGGGTCACAGTGTTAGGACAGTTGAGAACCATTGCTCTTGAGGAACAGACCAGACAGCATGAATACATGTATGACTATATATTAAGTTGGGTTTATTAGATTGGCTTATGCACTATGGTCTGGGTAGTCCAACCACAGCTTCCTCATGCTAGAGAGTCTGAGAACCCAGGAGCCGCACACTCTCCTGGCAACCTATATAAATGACGTGGAAGAAGGAAGCTTCTCTCATTATCGCTGGCAAGTCCATCCCTTCACTGGCATTAGGAGCCCACTTGTTCAGGGTTCTGGTTTATAATGAAGACCAGCTGAGACATCCAGCCTCGTGGACTGAACAATGAATGGATTCTTGGACTTTTCGTTGGTAGAGAGCCATTGTTGGACTAGCTGAACCACAGCCTATAAACCTTTCTAATAAACGTGTGTGTGTGTATACATCCATATTTATGTATGCATGTATTCTATAAGTTCTGCCCCTCTAGAGCAGTGGATCTCAACCTTCCTAATGCTGCGACCATTTAATACAGTTAATGTTGTGGTGACCCCAGCCATAAAATTGTGACTTCATAACTGTAATTTTGCTCCTGTTATGAATCGTAATGTAAATATCGGATATGGGATGCCCAAAGGGGTCTCGACCCACAGGTTGAGAACCACTGCTCTAGAGAAACCTGAATTAACCTATCATCCTAGAAGAAATCAGGCATCAGAGGATCAAGGTGACCCAAACGTGGTGACTTCCAGCCTCTGTTTTCCAGAAAGTTCCTATGCCAACCATTCTCCCTCAGACATCTCCCACAGAAGACACTCTCCATCCTGGAAGTTCTAGCCAAGGCTCCTGTGCTACCTCTCCACACAGAAGCTGGTCCAGCTTGAACCACATCCTTCCCTGAGACCCATCTTCATGGCTAGGGCTGTGAGGCTCTTACCAACCAAACCCAGGACAAAAACAGGCCAGAGATGTGTCTTACTCACTGAGAGGAATTGAAAGGATGGAATAGAGAGGCCAGATCAACCCCACCCCACCCCGGGAGACTTTGATCCAAGTGTTACCTGCCACCAAAATCCACAGCAAGCTCCAACTGTGCCACTGCCACAGGAAGTGTGCGGCAGTGGTTAGGAACATGGACATGGTCTCAGTGTCCTGGGTTCATGGCCATTCCTGGCTTAAGTCCCCTGCCGAGTGCCCAGTGGGCCTTATGTCAGTTTTAATCATAGCAATATCTGCCTCGCAAAGTTTTACCAAGAACTCAGGAACCTATATTGTTTCATCATCACCATCACTTCCGTGACACACACATTTTATGTTACTTTGTGGGTGTGTGGGTGTGTCCTATTCAGAAGGCCTATACTTTTTTGCCGGGTTTTCCAAGGGATTGGATATGAGAAAGAGAGCACCATTGCTCTTTTGAGACTGCACTTGCCTGACTTGAACATATCCTGTGACTGAGACGCAGACTCTCTCTCCAGTGAGAGTGTCCTGGGCATATGCCGTTTCTCTCTTTCTGACTCCATGGGCAGGTAGACTCCTAGCTCTGCCAAGTAGACTTCTAGCTCCAAGTTGGACTGCCAGCCTTGGGGTGTGCCTCAGGGTAGTGTGGGCAGCAGGTTCACTTGGGTTTCACGGCTTGGTGAGTACAGATGGCTCCTGGCCCACGTTCAATTGCAGGGCTTCCCCCTGAGCCTGGCTGCAGACCTTGGGAGGCAGAGCTGTGCAGGGCATTAGTTACTTTGTCAGATTTCTGGAAACTTGAAGCCCCGGCATGGACTTTGCGGTAACCCACATTCTCCATCAGACCAAACCGGCAGCAGGCAAACAGGCCTCCTATTTCAATTAGACACTCTGTCTAGATAACCTGGGGAGAGGAGGGCCAGGCACTTTCTGTATGGGCATGCCCGGGAGGGAGCTGACAGAATAAACCACACTCAGAAATCTCTGTCCTCTGCCCTTCCAGTCCTGCCTCCTCAGTCTCTTTTGACTTCCTCCCTGAGTCTTTAGACACCTTACCTACCACCACCACATAGAGGAGAGCCTTGGAGAGGGCCTCGGGGATACTCTGAGGGAGCACTGCTCGATTACAAGGGCCAGAGTAGGGGTGTGGTCTGAAGGGCACCTCTGTGTTGTCTGCATCCAATACAGTGCCCCCATAGGTCTGGTCACAGTCACCTGGTTATGGGCTCCATTTTTATTTTAAGACAAGTCTCATGCAGTTCAGGCTGGCCTCAGACTTGTTACATAGGCAAGGATGGTTTTGGACTTCTGATTATCCTGCCTAAACCCCTGCATGTTGAGGTTAGAGACATGAACTACCATACACCTGGTACATGTGGTCTTGGCTATGGACTCTAGGCTTTGGACAGGCTATGTGAGCAGTTGACCAACTGGGCCACATCCCCAGAACCTAGAACCATGCCCAGCATGCAGTAGGTGCTTGCGTTAGCTTCTTTTCCTGTTGCTATAGAATGTTCCGCCTAAAACAACTCAAGAGAGAAAGAGTTTGTTTGGGTTTGCACATGGCAGCAACATCACGGCATCAATTGAGGTGGCTGTTGCATTTTACCACGGCCAGGAAACAGAAAGGGATGAACTCCACGGTAGTGGCATTTCAAATGTTTTTTAATAAATAAAGACTGCCTGAAGATCTGAGAGTAAAACAGTCAGCCTTATAGGCCAAGTTATGGTAACACACACCTTTAATCCCAGTAGCCACAATGGCATGCACCTTTAATCCCAGTAGCCACAATGGCACGCACCTTTAATCCCAGTAGCCACAATGGCACGCACCTTTAATCCCGGTAGCCACAATGACACGCACCTTTAATCCCGGTAGCCACAATGACACGCACCTTTAATCCCAGTAGCCACAATGACACGCACCTTTAATCCCAGTAGCCACAATGGCATGCACCTTTAATCCCAGTGGCCACAATGACATGCACCTTTAATCCCAGTGGTGCGCGCCTTTAATCCAAGCCCTAGAGAGGAATATAAGACGGGAGCAGACAGCTCTCAGACATAGTCTCATTCTGAGATCCCTGGAGGCAGGGTCGCCGTTTCAGACTGAGGTCGAGGTAAGAGCCAGTGGCTGGCTGTTTTGCTTTTTGGATCTTCAGGTTGAACCCCAATTTCTGACCCTGAGCTTTTATTAATCATGCATCACTCCATATTCAGATAGCTTCCTCCTTTCTGTTTAGCCCAAGACCCATGCCTGGAAAAGGGTGCTCTCCTCATTTAGGGCATGTTTTCCTATCTCACAGGCTTCCCCGGGAGCTAGCCTAATCTAAATGAATCCCTCACAGGTGTGCTTCAGCTTGTCGCCTAGGAAACTGTAGAGCCTGTGAGTGGACAATCTGGACTATAAATCCATGACCCATGTGAATGCAGAGGCTGTTGGGAAATAGAACCTGTCAATCGTCTGTCATCTACTTGTCATCTATCTTCTACCTACTATTTACCCATTGGCCTATCATATATGTATCAATGTATTTCTATTGCATATATATATAATCTATTTATCTATGTCTCTATCATCTACCTGCCCATCATCTATCATCTATCAATCTTTCATCTATCAGTTAATCATTTATCTATATCTATATCTATATGTCTACTTATCTACTACCTATCTATCTGTCTATCTTCTATCTATTGATATATCTATCATCTTTCTAATCTATCATCTATCTCTCTATCAGTTATCTAATGTGTGTGTGTTTGTCTGTCTGTCTATGAATAATTTCCTTAGACTGATACACAGAGACAAAGCTGTGTCTTTCTGACTTTTATGGTCATGGTCATCCCAATACCACATGGCCTCTTGCATTCTGTTCACCAAACCAGAATCCAGCAAGAAGCAGAGTCCCGTGAACGACAGAGAGAAAATCTTGTATGTTCACCCTTTTCATAGCTCTGCAAATTTCTTTTGTTCTGTTCCTTTGTTCGTTTGGTTGTTGGTTTTGAAACAAGGTCTCTCTATGTAGCCCAGGCTCACAATCCTCCAGCATTCGTCTCCCGAGTGCTAGGGTTGCAGTTGTGAGCCATCATGACAGGTTTCTGTGTGTTTCTCTGTGTGTTTTATAGTATATAAATCGTGTCTGTTGTTACAGTGGTGCACATACATATCATGTATGTGCTTACATTTACTATAATGGCAGATGTATGATCAATAAGATGTACCTCTCCCTCAATCCTAGAATGAATGAAGACCCTGTTTGCAGGGTAGAATGCTATAGACATGAGTGACATCTGTCTTGTTCCACACACAAGTGAATCTCAAACACAAATTCAAAATCAGATCAAAACAGATTCTGGTATTTGAAGCTAGGACAAGTGGCTGGGCATGGTGGTGTGAGAGGGTCATCCCAGCATTCAGGAGCCTGAGGTAAGAGGGTCATGAGTTCCAGGCCACCCTGGGCTACATAGAGAGACTGTTCTCAAACAAAACAAAATGAAAAGGTTGGGGTAATAGCTTCATTGGGGGGGGTGCAGGAAGGGTCTCCTGGGGAGAGATGGCTCTAGTTATTTTTTTCTTTTGTTGTGATAAACACCATGACCAAAAGCAACTAGGGCAGAAAAGGGTTTATCCGTATACCGAAGACTTGACACTTTGAGGTCACAGTCTGTTACTGAGGTACACTGGGGCAAGAACTCAAGCAGGAGCTTGAAGCAGAGACCTGGGGGAACATGCTTGCCGGCTTGCTCCTGGAACCATGCATTCTTGTATAGCCGAGATCACCTGCCCAGGGAATGGTGTCCCCCACAGCGGGCTGAGCCCTTTTACATTAATAAACAAAGAAAACAGCCCCACAGCCATGTTCTCAGGTCAACTTGAGCTAATCAATTCTTTCCCATGTGATTCTAGGCTGTGTCAAGTTGACGGTTAAGGCTATCTAGGATGGGGAACATCTGCTAACAGGTCAATGTGAATTGTTTCTCTGCCTCTCCCTCCCTCCCTCCCTCCCTCCCTCCCTCCCTCCCTCCCTCCCTCCCTCCTCCCTTCTCTCTCTCTCTCTCTCTCTCTCTCTGCCAC
>PVIU01013904.1:0-54071 GCA_004026605.1 Ondatra zibethicus | reverse complement strand
TGATCTAACCAAGCCATCTCCAATACAAGACTTAGACTCCTTAGGATAGAATGTTTATTAAAACATTTAGCATATGTTCCTTGCTTAATATTGTTTATGCTGATTGTAATTCTAATCTTATACTTGATATCTGTTCCTAATGTATATTGTTTTGTATTGGGTTTGGAACTCTCTTACTTAAACAAAAGGGGGAGGTGCTATGGGAGCTACTTCCACTCCTTCAGCCAATAGCCTTTAAGATACCAGCCCACTGGGGTGTGGTCTCTTTAGTTTTAAAAAAAAGCAGCGGTAGCTGCGTGTTCCCTCTCTTGCTTCTGGCTTCTGGCTGTTAGACTTCATTCCTGATCGTGCAGAGGGCTGTTGTCTGGGACAGTGATCTGTAAGTTTTTCCCTTTAAATAAATAACCATTTTATTAATAACAATTCCAAACTGGTGTGGGGTTGTTTTATGACTTACGCCTTCACTCTCCCAGGGGACTTGCACCCATGTGGCAGTTCACAGCCTTCTGCAGACAAGTCATACATGTTTTGACTAAGACATCCATACACATGATTTTTTTTTTAAAGTAGTGGTTGGCCTTTAGGAATTTGGCAGATTAAATCTCTGAAGTGACACCCCAGATTCAATATCAGTGCTTTACCAGTAGAGAGAGGCTCTACCTAATGTAGATCCATATGCACTTCTGCCACACTGGGATCCAGCCAAGGGGGACACTTGCCATGGTCTATGCAGTGGTCTTTGAACCTTGTATGTCCATAACTGAGTCAAGATAAATCTCTTTCTTTATAAAGTAGTCTTCCTTGGTTACTTCCTCAGAGTAACTAAAACCTAACAACCATTTAGAAAATAGAGAGGAGAAAAGCAAGTTGCCAAAAAGATGTATGCTACATGATATATTTGGCACAGAAGTTTCAAAAGCACAAACCAATATTAAAATCATACATTGCTCATAAATAGAAATGAATACAACTGAAAAATGTAATATAGACATTGAGCTTAGACAGCAGGAAAGGTTAATTATAGGGGGAATAATGAGAATGAGTAAAACTGAGAAGGGAAATAATAATTTATATTTCAACCATAGCATTCTACTTTATTTATATATTTTTAAAAAGCCTGAGGTAAAATCCAAAGCAGTAACATTCCTTCTTTCATTGGATGTATGATGTGTATACAATTGTTTTATAAGGTTCTGCTAACATTGGCATATTTCAAGCCTATAAAACAATCACTAAAGGCAGCAAAACCCCAATCCAGCCTGCTATGCCACTCAGCTTCCACAATAATAGGCCTATATCTCTACACACTCGGTGTTGAGACGGCTAAATCGCCCAGGGCTCTAGCAAACACCTCAGTCATGCTTCCTGGAGAGGAGGGGCATATCCTGATTATGTATAATATCATGGCAGCACTCCCAATATGATCCCACTTTTGTGCCATAGTCTTGCTCTCAATCTATTTTGTATTGCTGTAACAGAATAACCAAGGCTGGGTAATTTATAAAACACAGAAATTTATTTCTTCCAGCCTGTATGCCAAGAAATCTAAAAGCATGGTGCCAGCAGTCAGTGAGGACATTTCTGCTGTTTTAGCTCATGGAAGGACAGGAGGCCAAGTGAGACAGAAAGAGTGGAAAGAAAGAGATCAAAGTCATCCCTTTCATTGGGAACTTGTTCCTGGAATAACTACCCCATTTCTAGGATCCAGTCATTCATGAGGGGACCTTCTTTGTGACCTAGTCACTTCTGAAGGCCCTACCTCTCAACTGTTACAGTGGCCATTAGATTGTTGACATGAGTTTGAAAGGGTATTCAAACCATAGAAGTTTCCCTATGCAAATGTAATTTAGTGACATTTTATTTCTTATTTATATCCATGCCCTAGTATACTCAAAGCTAATGGGATAAACTTGTAAGTACCTAATGTAATTTGTGTGTGTGTGTGTGTGTGTGTGTGTGTGTGTGTGTGTGTGTGTGTGTGTGTGTGTGTGTGTATACCCTGTGTGTGAGTGCAGGCACAGTACTGTCATTTGCTGGTGTGAGTCCTTGCCCTCCACAGTTAATAATAAATTTATAAAGTTGGTTGCAATGTGATATATGGCTGTGTGGATGATCTTAGCTGTATGATTTTTAACTGTTTCTGTAGTCTGGCTACCTAGTTCATGATAAGACAGTCCAGACTTCATGACTGATCGCTGTCTGTCAGAGGTGGGTCAGTATTAGTTGACCCCTTGAAAGGGAAAGTCCTAGAGACTCTCAGGCATCCCTAAGCTGTACTACAACTCCTACAACTCTCAAGACCCTTTAACTGTTTCTTCTTTCAAATGAACAGAGAACGACTAAACTCAGGGACCCATAGTCTGTCAGAGAGACTCCCTGTTCACTAGATCACTTGACCTCTCCTGAGTTTACGAGAAACCAGCCCTACGTTTAATATGAACCCTTCCTGCTTGCCTCACTGGGTCAATCAAGGACAACAGAGGATGTTAAAGCAAACTTGTTTTTAAAGTGTCCTCTGAATCCACGCTTTTGTGTAGAGGAAAACTATCACGTTTCACTTCTGGAACTAGAGACACATGGAAGAGAGGCCTTTTGGTGCAGAGCTCTCTGTGGTGATGACAAGTGAGCCTCAGCCTGCAATCTGGTCTTCTCACTCACAGAGACATTGTACCAGCAGCAGGATGAAGTGGGATGCTGCAGTCCAGGGCCCTGCAGTACAGAGAGGCCTCTGTAGAGACAGAACTTGGCTTCTGGTCCTCTGGCCACCTGTAGAGGTAGGAGTCCATTGGTCTTATTGTTGGGAAATTGGAGAGATGCCACTGTACCTTGAGGCCAGAGATCTTGTCATCATCCTGGTTTTTTTTTTTAAAAAAAATGAAGACTGAAGAATGCTTTTCTTCTTAATCCCAGGCAGGAAGATGAGACAGAGAGGGACAGGTTATCAGGAAGGTTCATTGAACCTGCTGCGCGACAGTACTTAATAAACAGCCTGTCCTGTTTCACCAATGACTGATGAATACTGTCAGCATGGCTCATTTGGCAGATTCTGGTTATTAGCTGTTGGACCATTTCTGAAATCACCCCTCCGTAGCTCTCCGTGATTACTTGTCTCTAAGACTTGGTTGTCCTGCTAGCACCTACTGAGACTACCCTACCTCACCAGTTCTGATGTGGCTGTGCAGGGGTGAACACTGTACAAGATTCAAGTCCCCTGTTTTCCATGCTGTCTCTAGTCCCTGTGTAAATGAGTGGATAGAAGTAGAAATGCTAAGGGCAGGAGCAAAGGCTACATCTACTGGCCTGGTGCCCAAGGGTGCAATGTCCACCCAGCATAGCAAGGACTCTGTGGTCAATGCATTACTCTCATTTCCTTTATGGATTTCCATGATTATCACATGGACTTGCACAAATATTCAAGTATGATCTATATACTGCAATCAAAGCTCAGTGAACGAGAGTTGAATCAGTAGTTTGGAGAACAGAGAAATAGTCGGAGAAGACAGATGAAAGAGGAAGACTTAGTAGCTGTGAGAAGTGACATTACAAGTTCTTGGAGAGAAGTTAATAGCCCCAGTAAACAATTCACAGGCTGGGTGGCTTGGTACATGTGGGGAAGGATTGGGGAACTGTCTCCAGGGCAGGGCTTGCAGTGGAAACCTACCCTGGTAGGTGGGGCAGGAAGGCTCACAGTCATAGGCAGTCAATGGCAGGCAAGAGGGCAGAGCTAAGCTGTTTAATGAGTATAGGAAGCTCTGCCCACTGTAGAAATGCTGTGGGCTGATAACCAGATCAAAAGGGTGAGAGACAAGAGAGGATTGAGGAAAAATAGGTCAGAAATTACTACAGTAACTTGAATAAGATAGGTTGATCTGAGGTGAGGGGGGAGAAGGAGAAATCCTAGATATTGTAAAAGAACAGCCTCTAGTTGCAGACAGAACAGGAGGATGAAAGAGTCCAAGGAGCCCGAGAGATGAAGCCTGTTGAATGATGGGACAGTTGAAGAGGAAAGCCATCAAAAGGAATGACAGGTTCTTCTGAGACACCATTCTGTAACATGGGTATCTGTGGTGAGGATCATTCATGCAGTCACGAAGGTGGTGCTTGTAAAGAAGCAGCTGATTGGTCTGTTTTTTTCTCTGTATCACATCAACGTCAAGACCATTGACCCCACAGATAAGAACTGAGGGAGTTTCCAGGGTCTTCAGGGATTCGGGTATATTCTAGTCAAAGACAGTGCTTGGCTAGCGTTCCAAAACACTGACGAAATACTTGAGCCAGAAAAATTGAGTTGACTATATAATGTAAAGAGGGAAATAACTATTTTAATCACAGATACATTCTGGGAAAGCCTTTTGATTAGCTGTGAGTTTGAGTCATACAAGACCGAGCTTGGAGCTTTAGGATTTGGCTGGCCGAGAAGAATTTGGATTTGGGCTTTGGAGTGGAGAAGACTAGGCTGTGTGGTATGGGCTGGACTGTGCCAGCAGTATCTTTACAGAGAAAGGAGAGCCAACCCAGAAGGCTATTGTTCAAAATTACTGAAATCTGAATAGACAGTATTTCTTAAGATACAGCTTTTTTTAAAAAAAGGTATGAACCATACAAGAAAAAATTTGGTAAGTCTGACTTACGAGCATCAAAAGACAGCATTGGGGCCAGCAAGGTGGCTCAGTAATGAAAGTCTGAGGACCTGAGCTCAAATCTCAGAACTCATGTGAAGGAGGAAGAGTGGAGGGCTCATCCTTCCGCCCCCACCCATGTGTATATCACACGTGCCCCATCCTACACATTGTGATAACTGATTTAAAAGACAGCATTGGAGAAGTGAATAGACAAAATCAGTCAGAGGAAATATCTGTACAACATCTCTGACAGAAGACTTCTTTTATCTATAATAGATGAAGAGAAAATGTTTGCAGAACATCGCTCGGATAGAGGGCTTTTGTCTAAAATAGATAAAGAGCACTCAGTTCAACACAAAAAAGCAAGTCGGAGATTTGAACAGACATGTCAGCAGAGAGAAGTATGAATGTCCAATAAGGACCTGCAAAGATGTCGGTGAAATAAGGGAAACATACGGTACAACCACAGTGAGACGCCACTACCCATCTCCCGGGAGACGCCACCACACGTCTCCTGGGACAGCTTTTTTTTAAAAAGACCGTCAATGTCAAGCACTGGTACAGTATACAGGAGCTACCTTCTCATACCTCATTTGTGGGGTTCTAAAACAGCACAATGGTATTAAAAAAGAATATGCCAGTTTTATGAAATTAATCATACTTATTGAATGGGATGACCATTCCCAATCCTAGTATTTTTCCAAAAGAAAAAGAAAACTAGATATCCACAGATAAACTTTTAAATAAATGTTCATATAGATTTAGCGATAATCACTAAAACCTCAACAATATGCAAATATTTACTAAGAAATGAGTAAATAATTTGCACTATAACTGTGCAATGAGCTAGTACTCAAAAGGGGAACATATACATATACTACAGTATTGTTTCAGCCATTCACATCTGATCAAGGACATGTTTTAAGAAATACACACTTGGGTGATTTAACCATTTCACCAACATCACACAGTATACTCGCACAGATAAAGATGTCTATGACATTGCTGGGCAACATAATCTTACAGAGTCGAGCTGTTGCATATGTGTTCCATTATTGACTAAAACTTAGCTAGGCAGTGTGTAAATATACATATAACAGAGATGTACCTCAAAAATATGTTGAGCAGGCCAGGTATGATGCTACACACCTTTAATCCTAGCACTTGAGACGCAGAGGCAGGCAGATCTCTGTGAGTTCAAGACAGCCCACTCTACATAGTGAATCCTATCAGGAGCAGCACAAAAATCAGACCAGTGTTTGTCGAGAACTAAATGTGTGGTGGGTGCCTGTGAGACCAAAGGACTTTGCATGAAGACAGAGTGCTGTGTAGTTTAATTTTCATGATGACTACAAAATAATGGCATTGACCAACTGGACACTTAGAAATAAGGCTTTTGATCCGATGCCTTTTCTTCTTCTCCTTCTCTTACCCCAAGTGCTCACTAGACCACCTCTTAGATATGCAGCCGTATGTAAATGTTTTGGAAATTAAAATAGTTCACATCAGGGTTAATGTGTTATTGGATAGAAGATCACATTTGAGTTAGTGCAAAGAACCAGAAATTGGGTTTCTGGAGTGGAGCCTTGAGCCAGCAGTGAAAGCCAGAATGCAAAATGAGGTTCTCCCATGCCCACCACCCCCAGACCTCCATGCCACTTCCTTAGCATTCCAGAAATCTCATCATGGAGTCATTTGGACCTGCATAAGATACAGTAAGGGTGTAAGCCAGACTTGTCTAGGTTTCAAGGGGACTAGGAGATTCTAGCCTCCACATAGGCTGAGTAAAGAGGCTTCACCCAAGCAGTTCTGCTATGACTCACTGGATTGGATAAGCCTCTGAAAACTTCGTATCCAAGGACCTTGAAGGAGCCTTTTCAATCACTTCTCAGCAACTGTTACTCAGTTCTCACTGGTGATGATGTCAAACTCAGCTTAACATGCTAAGTTCTTGTTTCTGCTCTGTGAAGATTTACAAATCAACCTTCTCTCCCATCTCCTTCCTTCCCCATCCCCTTTCTCTTCCATCTCCTTCCTCCCTTCCCCACCCCCTTTCTCTTCCATCTCCATTGTGCTCCCATCCTCTTATTTCCTAGTTCTCTATGCCTTTTTTTAAAAATCTCTATTGACATAAATACTGTTTCAAGGAATGACCCTGGTAAAAAGAGTCACCATTTATTCAAGAATCAAAGTTAATCCTGGGTTTGATCCTTAGTAGTGCTCATTCACACACACACACATACACACACATATATACACACACACACATACAAACAAACATACACATACATACATACATACACACACATACACACACACACACCACTTACTTTACAGACTAGTCAAAAACTTATTGGTTAAAGGAACTTGCTGCTAAGCTTGTTGACCTGAGTTCAATTCCTGGGACCACATGATAGAGAAGCAACTATTCCCAAAAGTTGTTCTCTGATATCCATAACCATGCTATAGTGCACACACACACTAATTAAAATTTTATTATGAGGGCTGGGACTGTAATTTGGTGGTTCAATGACTGTCTAGCTTGAACAAGGCTGTGTGCTTGAAAAAACAAAATGAAATCTAAACATCCAGGCATAGTGGTGCCTACCTGTAATCCCAGCATTTGATAGTTTGAGACAGGATGATTATGAATTTAAGACAAGCCTGGGCTACAAAGGACTCTTCCATATAAATAATAATAACAACAGTAATTAAGAAAAGAATGATTCTACCACATTAGGCATTGTTTTATTTAACTACCAGCTCATGCATACAAAACAGTTGAACCTCAAACAATGAGTTGCAACGGTAGGGTCATGAAGATGGCTTGCATTCAGACGAGCTTGAATTGTCACCTAAAGTAAATAAACACCAAACAAAAGGTCTGGCTAATTTATGAATGAATGCCTTATATCAACTCACACAAAGATCATAGCTGTCCTCATATTGTCCTCCTATGGCTTCTTCAAGTTTGCAGCACTGAGCAGTAAACAGCAGCAAGGAACAGCCCACCAAGCAGGCACAGTGCTCAGCAAATTAGCCTGAGAAGGGAACAGTGGATGCTAAGTGTCATTTTTGTGTTTGCCGGGATTGTTTTTAAGTCAAAAGATGCTACGGCTGGAAACCCATAATAGACTTTGGGACAGACATAAAAACCGTCTACAGCTCTCTAGAGAGAAGGAAAATGGACAGCTTCCAAAGCATGGGGTAGCTGTGGTTGCAGAGAAAGCCTTGGCTCTCAGTTTTCCCTCTGCATCTGAGAACTCCCAGAGCAGCTTACAATTAGGCAGAGAAAAACCTTTGAGAACTTATTCTAAAGGGGTTATTTTGGGGAAAGTGTAATTGAAAGAAATCATGGCCAGTTGGTTTAGAATTTGCTCATGTAAAATGCATGCCGTCCACAATGCACAAAGGGTTCCTGGTATAAGCCTCCCTCATACCAGCGTGGAGAACTGGTCTACTGGCAAATTTATTGAGGGATTTTTCAGCTTAAGTACTATTTGTCTGTGAAATCTTTTGCAGATGGTAAAGTTATTTTAGTTCACCGTGATGTCCTCTGCATTTGTAGAACAGAAAGACAGAAAACCCTAGACCTGTGGGTTGCTGATGCCAAGAACTAATTACACGCTGTCCAGATAGTTTGAAGGAAGACATAAAGTCTAGCTGATGTCAACAACTCTTATTTTAAAATAAAATAAAGACTGTATCCCAAATAAATAATCTAATGCTTCAAGGCATCAAGAAAGACAAAAAGGAAGAGGAGAGAGGAAAGAAGGAAGGAAGGAGGGAAGGAGTGAGGAAGGGAGGGAGGGAGGGAGGGAGGGAAAAAGGAAAGAAGGGACAGAGTGGGGAGGGAAGGATGGAGGGCAGAGAAGTAGAAGGGGTAGGAGAGAAGGAGGGAGGGAGCAGAGAGACGGCTCATCAGATAAAGGTGCCTGCTGCTGTCAAGCTTACTGATCCAAGTTTAGCACCTAGGATCACATTGTGGAAGGAAAGAATCAACTGCTGGAGTTAGTTGTACTCTAACCTACACCAAACGTGCGCACACACACACACACACACACACACACACACACACACACACACACACACACACACCCCACATGGGCACATGTGCTCATACACAAAATGTGGTTTGAAAATTAAAAGAATAAATAAATAGAAAGTGGGTTGAATATTAAAAGCAGACAAAAAACCAAGACCAGAGAAAGTTTTGAACTGGTTCTAACTCTCTTGCAGCCAGTTCCCACCAGAAGAACAGACTCAGACTCAGACAGACCACCAAACATTGCGTAGCACTCTTTCCCTGGTAGCCTCTCGCCTAACACCTTCTTTTCCTTATACTTCAGAAAAAGAAAGAAAAGTGCAAATAAAGGATTGAGCTGTAGTGGGAATTAGGCATTGAGAAACTGGGGAAGAAAATTCTTCTAAGTTCTGGATAATATAAAAGAAGTCAGAAAATACATGCTGATGGGTTTTGAATGAGTCCAGATAAATTATTTTGTGATTAAAAACCCAAACAAGTCACTTCAGACTCCAGTTCAGCCCTTACCCGCACCCCAGTGCTTCCTGATTCTTGCACCAGCAGGCATTAGGGACTGGAGGTTAATTCTTAAATTCCAAATAGAAGGAAAATAAAAGCAAGGAAGCAGGGCAAAGCCAGCTGCCTTTTGTTGGCTTTAAAAGTCGGGAGAGGTGCCTTGCACAGAGGACACTTAGGATGGCTACAGGTCATCCTGAGGTCATCCTGGCTGGAATTACCTGTGGGTCCCTTCCCTCAGGAAGCTTCCCCTCACTCCTCCCACACTCTCAGGCCGCACCCCATCATCTGACTAATTCCTACTCATCCACCTCTAAGAGGGCCAGTTTGCTAAAAGCTGCACTCAGAGACCTAATCCTGCACCCCAAGAACAGGAAGATGACTTTGGGGTGGGGTCTACTTCCCCATACCTTGCTCTGGGCTTTATGATTAGAAGTTGCTCTGTAACTGCTTCCTTAATTGACAGTTCCTCCTTTGGCAGAGGCCCTGGGTTCCCACTCTAACCTTGCTCCCAACCAGCCCTGTGACCTTGACTGCTTCTCCTTGCTAATATAGATTATTTATAGAGGGAGAACTTGGAGCAAGTGGAAACCTTAGGACTCCGTCCTGTTATCATGATCCTGAAATGTTAGCTACCAAACTGTTTTGGTGGGTTTTGTTTGTTTGTTTGTCCTGTAAACTAAGTGAGATTAATATTAAAGTTTGTTTTCTTGAGAGTAACTACTGTAGAGTCTTGATGACGTGTGAAGGAACAATGCCTCATCAATTATCAAGATAATCAAACCTGATTGTTTTGAACTGGGGAGGATGCTAATATTGAGATAGTTGGGGGTTTCCAAATTATCCATTCATAGGAAATACAAATTGCTGAAAATAAGGATGGGGTGGGGGTGGGCATCTATCAAAGTGAACCAAAAAGCTGTTTTAGGAGCAACTAGTAGGAAAATTAAGGAAACCCTGGCATGTACACAGGTAGCAAGCCTTCCGCCTTGTGGGGGTGGACAGGGAAGCTCCTGAGGGAAGCATGGACATTGGAGTGCTTGGTGACTTTAGGCTGTCACCTAACAAGAGTCTAAAAATCTCTACCAACCTACATTGATCTCTATACACTTGTCATCTGCCACATTCTGCACCTTGGAAGGCAGGAAATGAAGAAGACTCAACTCTACCGGGCACCCAAGCAGGGAACCACCCCTCCTCAGCACGCCCCGGCCATGACCATGACCAGCCTCTGTCCAGTTGGAGGAATGAGCTGTGGCCCTCAAGAATCAGTGAAATTCACCAAAGAAGAAAAGATAGGGACAGAGCAGAATGCACATCTTGGATGAAATGTCTTCCTAGCCTCTGGTAACCCTCAAAGCCAACAGAGAGCTCAATATGTCTAATGGCTAGGCTACCACTTCCAAGTAAGTCCTTTGTGGCTCTAAATGGCTCCTCTCTTCTTCCGGCAAGCTCTAAGCAAAGAGGTGGAGAGAGAGGCTGAGCCAATGAAACAACCACTGAGGTTTGCTGAGTGACTCAGGACTACGTACTATGTTAAAGTTAACTCTTTACTCTGCAGGATGGCTGACCGGTGTAGACACTTTCATCTGGATTTACTCTACAGAACAACTATCTGGTGTAGATGCTTTCTTCTGAATTTAGTTGTAGGACAACTGTCTGGTGTAGACACTTTCTTCTGGATTAACTTCACAGGACAACTGTCCGGTGCAGACGCTTTCTTCTGGGTTAGGAAACTGAGGCACAAAACCAATAACTCAAGGCTGTGGGCTGTAAAGTGGGGACAGGATCTGTACCCAAGATATAGGACTTGGCAATCCACACTTTAGTTACATGATCAAATGACTCCCAACCCACAGCCAAGACACTGAACATCAAATATTTACACATGGATTACTGGGATTACGTCCTTGAGCAGGGTCAGTAACTGACATAGTAAAGATTAGTCGGTCACAAAAGCTCCTATGATTATGTAATTTATATAACTTTCCTACCTTCCTTCCTTCCTTCCTTCCTTCCTTCCTTCCTTCCTTCCTTCCTTCCTTCCTTCCAGTCCCTCCTTTCTTCCCTTATCCCTCTTATTGTGAGACACAATTTCTCTACATGGCCCAAGATAACCTAGAACTTGCTATGTAGGCCAGGATGGCCTGGAATTTGCAGTTCTCCTGCCTCGGTATTGCAAGTGCTGATACTACAGTTGTGAGCCAACACACTCGACTCTTCCTTTAATTCTAGACACAACTGTAATATGGAGGAAAGTAAGGGCAGAATTTGTACAGGATCATATAGATCAGACCTGGAATGAAATAGGACGATTGGATTTCTGATGTAGGAAAACCTTTAGATTCCCACGACTGGTTTGGGGGAACCAACAAAGAACTCCCCCTGGGAGGAGAGGGGATGCAATTCTGTTAGGTCTGCCAGTTGGAAATCAGTGGTATCTGAGTTTCAGCGTAATTTTCAGGGCTCTGAGAAAAGCTACAATTTCTTCCTTGAAAACTTAGGGGATTAGGTCCGGGATGTTCCCGTCAGTCACTGAGAGCTGCTAAGAATAAGAATGCCCTGTGCCCAGCCCAGATTCTTCTGGTTGACTCTGCTAGGATGGGACCTGTACATCTGAAGTTTGCTCAGTTCCCTAGGCGATGTGTCAGGGCAGCCAGGTTGAGGATGTGATGTCTGAGAGCAGCTTTTCCTTTTCTCTGAATGGATCTAAGCATTCATATTATAGAATCACTGGACCAGGAGAGAGGCAATCTCACACGGTCTTTAGGGCAGTTTGTGTCCGGAATGCAGAAGCGCTGGAAGTTAAATGTTTAGATGTGTGCACATGCACACATCATAGGTGCCTATGAAGAAGTTGCCCATGTAAAGCATTGCTTGTGCATTTCTGGACTGGCAGATGTCTGCATGGGGAGTCTTTCAGGCTATGTTTCTTTTGGACCTAAATACACTGTGTTTTTCATTCTCTCTAAACTGACATAAGAAGTTAGCTAAAATCCCTAGGATGTTCTAATTTGATTTTAGTCTGTTGTGGAAAGTAGGAAGAACATTGTTGAGAACAGAGCTAAGGGACAAAAGCGCCTCTCACTGAGAGCTGCAAAAGAGTGGAAGAGGAAATGGGGACAAAGAATTTGCTCTAAAAATGCATGGCCTGAAAGTATTCATTCTCTGAATTAGGGTAGGTCCATAGTTCTCTCCTAAATGGAGGGAGTGGTAGACAGAGAACAGTGTCAGTCTGTTGAGTCAGTAGCATAGGTAACAGCACAGTTACCTACAACATTTCTAATCCCAAATATTCTGCTTAAGTGATACCCAACCTTTACCAGGAAGAAAACAAGTAAGGAATCTTGACAAAGAAACAAATAGAGAATCTAGTCTCAGATCGACCGGGAAAGCCCCGAGGACGTGTCAATCTAAGCCTGAAGAAAATGCACCTCTAGTTTATAGCATTTGCCAGTCTTCCTGGTGCGAACACCCTCACCATGGCTCACTTCAGGCTGTCAGCCGGCTCCCTGAATGCAGAGCTGAGAAGGTGCGGTCAGTCATCAGCTGCCCCAGCATACCCTGCTCAGGCTCACTCACAGAGTCAGGTAAACTAACCAATGCGTCCGTTTCTATGTCTGTGACACATTAGCAGCTAGTAAGCTTCTGATTGACACAGGGGTAACTGGGGGGAGGGGGGGTAAGTAAGATGACAGGAAAGAAAGCTGGGGATAATGTGTAAGCCGTTGCCGATCATTTCATCGATGTTTACAAGTGGATTTTATTTATGAACTTCTTTGATAAATTTTTGGTTGGGCCATGATAGAAAGTCCATTATGGTTTGAAGCAGAATGCCATCTTCTTTCTTCAATTTACAATCAAGATTTGCCTAGAGCCATTCTGAATCTTGGATGGTGTTAAGATGACCTTTCCTGGGTTTTATATTAAATTTTGTGTGTATGTGATGCTGGTACCTGATCCCAAGGTCCTGGGCATGCTGGGCAAATATTTTATGATGAGGCTACATCCCCAGCCCTTCAGATCAGAAGGGAGACCCAGTGGACAGGGTAGTCACAGTGACCATCCTGCTGTTTACATTCAAGGGAAGGATCAGCAATCTATAATGTTATTTTAAGAAGAGAAGGAAGAATGCATGGTCCCCAATGCTACAGCCCATGTAAGAAGCATCCTGATATCGCGTGCTAACAGAAACAGTTGCATCCTTATATATACACGAATGCATCCCTAGGAGCATTGCAATTGTTATGAAGCCAAGACTTCTTCAGGACCAAAAAAAAAAAAAAAAAAAAAAAACACCAAAACCAGCTCCCATTTCTTATTAAAATTATTTGAGGAGAAACCTAATTCATAATTTTGTTTCGTACCACTGTATGATAATGAGGCCTTGCAGCATCCACTGCTTGAAACAGAAACAGTGATCTTTTGCTAGTCAATACCAGTTTTCTAATGGTTCCTTCATTCATTCAGTAGGGAGAAGGTGAGGAGCAATTGCCCAGTGGATTCAGGAATTGGGGAAGGGTGATAGAACCTTCTAAAATTAATTGTAGTAATGGTCACTATACCCTGTGACAATAATTAAGAGTGTTCATTCATTTATTCTTTAAATGTTTACCATGCATCTTCAATGTGCCAAGCCTGGCTTTTGCTCCTAGAGATACGACGGAGAACAAAACAGGTGCAACCTTTCCCTTGTTGGGCTTACAATCAAGTGGAGGGATTCAGAGAGCCAAGGCCTGGCAAACCAGTGGTTACCAGCCGTAGAAGAGCAGATTCAACATACCAACCCAAAATTCTGTGCTCCGAAAATGGACTGAAGTACAATTTTTGAGCCCTGGAATATTTCTCAAAAGTTTTAGGTTCCCAAACATTTCATACTTTGAATTTTTAGATTCATGATTGCCCTCATTGCTTTCTGTTGCTGCAATAAAACCTGTCTTAGTTAGGATTTCTATTGCTGTGAACAGACACCATGACCATGGCAACTCTTATAAAGGAAAACATTTAATTAGGACTGGCTTACAGTGAAGAGGGTTAGTCCACAGCAGGAAGCATGGTGGCGTGTAGGCAGACATGGTGCTGGAGAGGAACTGAGAGGCCTACGTCTGGTTCAGCAGACATCAGGAAGAAAGTGACACACTGGGCCTGGCTTGAGCTTCTGAGACCTCACCTACTCCAACAAGGCCACACCTCCCAATAGGGCTGCTCCCTATGAGCCTACTCCCTATGAGTGCCACTTTCTTTGAAACCACTACATAACCAAAAGCATATTGAGGATAAGAGGGTTTATTTGGCTTCCACCTCCACATCATCATCTATCACTGAAGGAAGACAGGGCAAGAACTCAAGACAGGAACCTAAAGGCAAGAACTGAAGCTGAAACCATGGAGGAATGCTGACTACTGGCTGCCTATCCCTGGTTCACTCAGCCTGCTCTGTGTACTACCTAGGGCCACTTGCCCAGGGGTAGCACTGTCCCCAGTGTGTTGGGCCCTCTCACATCAAATCATTAATCAAAAAATGTTCTACAGACTTGCCTACAGGCAATCTGATGTGGCTGTTTTCTCAACTGAAGCTCCCTCTTCCTAGATGACCCAAGTTTGTTAAAGACAAAACAAAACAAAACAAAACAACAGCACAATGATGTTACATCTATGCAAATTTCAGCAACACTTCTAATCCCAAACATTCTGCTTAAGTGATACCCAACCTCTACTAGGAAGAACACAAATAAGAAATCGTGACAAAGGCAAATATAGGGAATCTAGTCTTAGGATGACCGGGACAGCCCCAAGTATGAGTCAATCTAAGCATGAACGGTGAGGGATCAGCTAAGCCAGGTATGGGAGTATAGAGCCTTAGAGCTTTGGAGCTGCCGGAAGCAGCACCTCCATGGACATAATGCAGGACAGAGTTTGGTGTATTTGAATCTAAAAATAAGCCCAGACAAATGAATGGAGACGGAAAGTAGATAAATGGTGTTCTTGACAAGTTGGGTACAGGCTGGAGGAGTGATCAAATGATCTAAAATGGTTATGACAATGGTCAAAGAAGTCTCTGAAGTTTAAAATCCATCCAGTCACATACTTTAAATGGTTGCTCAGCATGCCATGCCAATGGTAACTCGAGGAAGTTGTTTTCTCAGCACTGTCATATGGAGCCTAATGAACGAATGTTGGAAGCCAGAGAATGAGATGGTGTTGGCAGTTCTCAAGCAGGCCTGTGGGTCCCGGGAGAAAGCTGACTTTGAGGAGCTGTCCCAATCACATTGGCACTGTTTGGATTTAGGGTGGGCTGGGAAGGCAAGAGGAAGGAGAGACACCAGCTAGGAAAGCATTAGAATAACCCAGGTGAGATGTGCTGGCTGACCGGGCCCAGGGGGAGGACAGGCAGGGAGGAGAGCTGTGGCACAAAGCAACTTAAGAGTCACAGAGCGTATTGTCACAGTTCCAAGTTACAGTCCATCACGGCGGGGAAGCGGAGGCACCCAGAGCCTGGGGGAGCTAGTTCATCACATTCTTCTCCTGCTGGGTTTGTGGAGATGCCACAAATCTCAGTCGCTCTTGTTATGTCTTACAAACTGCTGAAGCATCTGAAAGCGCCTCATTTTTACCATAGTGGTTTTAGAAAAAGCTATGGGCTGAGGAAGGGGGCACAAAAGAGGAATAAATGATGACTGCATTTTCCCCTTCTCTGTGAACCCATCAGCTTGCCCATCCTCTGTGCCGCCATCCCACCAGGTGAAGTTGACTTCTCCTACAGTAACACTGTATTTCCCTCCCAAAGCATCCTGAGAGGCTTAAGCCCCTGGCCTTTGAAAGGATTTTTCTCACTGCAGGAACTCAATGACTGTGGCCAAGTGGTGACCCTAGGAGAACTCACAGCGCATCCCAGTGGTGAAGGTAGCTTCCTAGTCTCGCCACCCCCATTATTGGGCCCACCTTGCCTATATTCGGCTGCCTCCTCTGTTATCCATATGGCTCTTAGAACAAAACTATGTCTTTCCTTAAGCCAAAAGGACATCTGCCCATGTCCCTAGTGACACCCTGTATTTCTCAACTGTCTCTCCCTGCTCTTCTAACTTCTGTTGACCAAAACTCTTTCCAAAATTTCAGTTTTACAAAGAACCATTAAAAGCAAAGCCATGTGTAAATATGAATGGATGCAAAGTCAGACATCATTTATGCACTCAGTAAATGTTATTGGCATCCACTCTAGGCAAGGGGGTTGCTGTAGAGAGCAAAGCACATGAAGCTCTGCCCAGTGGCTGTTACAGTCTCTCCTCTAACGCCTAAGAATTTCCAGGACGGGGTGGTAAGGTGCTCAGTGAGTGGAGAGCTTGCCACGTAAATGTGACTAAATGAATTCAATCTGTAGAAGCCACACCAAGGTGAATAGAGAGAACCGACTCCAAGAAGTCGTCCTCTGACCTCCACGTACACGCTGACACCAACAGCACACAAAGACCTTAAAGTCTGGAAACATGATACAGCACATATGCAGAGGAGCACACGGATCCTAAGCGTACATGATGTGTACGTGTGTGCACGTGCGCATGCATGTGTGTGCGTGCATGCGTGTGTGTGCGCGCGCATGTGTGTGTGCGTGCGTGCGTGTGTGTGTGTGTGTGTGTGTGTGTGTGTGCGCGCGCACGTGTATGTATACCAACGAAACCACCACCCAGGCAAATTCCCCAGCCCACACTACCAGTGCCGTCCCCATTCCACACCTGCTTCTAGGGGAGTAAATTTCTCTTCTGATACCTGTCCCCACAGACTAGTTTAGATTCTTGAATTTCTACAAATGAAATCAAATATGTCCTTGTGAGTTGTTATTTTTACTTAGCATCTTTTACTAAAAAAAAAAGGGTTGTAAATGTTTTCATATTGTTGCATGTGCTGTTGAGTTTCTTTAGTTACTGTACAATATTCCATTTTTGTGGTATTGGAAACTGAAACCAGGGAATTTCACATGAGCTACACCCCAGAGATGTGTAATATTTCATTAAATGAACACATTGTGACTTATCTCTCCATTTTACTTTTGAGTAATAATGGATTGTTTCCAATTTAAGCTTTTGTAAACACAGTTTGATTATGTACTTGTTCCTCCTATATATTTAAGAGTGACATTCTTGGCAATATGGAAGCTTTGATAACCTTGGGACACACTGACATATGGTTTTCCAAAGTAGCTGTAGCAATTTACAAACCCATCAGCAACATGTCAAGATTCCATTTGCCAGTGGAGAGAGGGCAGAATGAAAACATGTTATTGAGACCTGGTAGAAAGCTACGTAAAAATAAAACCCGGAGGGAAAGATTAACTTTAAACAGTGAGTTTAGACATGTCTTTCTCCATCCTTTCAAACCATTTTCTATCCAACATATTCAGAAGTGGTTTGAATATCATTTAAAGGAAAAAAATCTTTATTGAGTGTTTGCTGTGTCCCCATAACGCCATCAGGGGGATGCAGAAGAGGAAGCTGGCAGGCAAGCAGGGCTGTCATAACAATGCCAAATGGCCTCTGAGGAGGTGCAGGTCTCACTTGCCCAAGACGCGGTCATCTCTGTGATTCGCAGTTAAATCTAATCTTAATGGATATACAGCTGCTTTGATTTAGAAGGGTGTTTTTTTTTGACAAATTAAAATTTACAAACCAGTTGCTAGGTGATTACCAACACACATGATGGGAGCTGCTATGTTCATTCTTCCAGTTGCATTTTAAATCACAAAAATAGGTTCATACTTTCAAATTCTATGAAGATATATATATATGTACTCTCTCTCTCTCTCTCTCTCTATATATATATATATATATATATATATATATATAATAGTAAAGACTGACAAATTCTCTTTGAAATTCTTGCCCTTCCCCACTCCTTTCCACTTCTGGCTTCCAAAGTACACACTGTGAAATGCAGACTTATCTCATAGATCTGTAGGCAGACATTTATAAGCACCCTTCAGCTCCCATACAAGGCACACGCTTTCATTGAAAGCATAGGATCCTAATAGGCATGTTTTTATGCAACTTTTTTTGATGATTTTAGTTCTGTAGTATGAATTCTGTCTGAATTGAGGGATATTTTTCAAACACTTTGAAATATTTGATAAGTACAGATAAACTATATTTAATAAGTTGCCTCTCCCCTCTTCCTGAGTTGAGTTTCACTATATAGCCCAGACTGACTTCCAACCCATAACCCTCCAGCCTGAATTTACCAAATGCTCAGATGACAAACAGGTGCCACCCTCCTGCCACAGTTGCCTCAGGTACACTCTCAGGTAGTTCCCAGTTCTCAAATCATAAACAACGGTTTGAACAAGGCCCCTATGATCATATAAGCTTACTAATATGGATGTTCAGAAGTGAGTCTACAGGGTCCGGACTTGCTGAAGAGGACTTCTACATTTCTGAATGGTCAAAAGCTCCATAGAAATTCTTTATTTTTCCTCCAAAGAGCAGATAGATACAAGATGGCAGAACTCAGGATAAGATGGTGAGAAGGCTTGGTGCCCATTTCATCCCAGAGGCTGGAAAGGACATTCTCTGTGAACTGAGAGACATCCCGTGAGTCCAAGAAGGGATGGAGCCTGTGGCCACATCTGACTTTGCGTCCACTTGAGGAGAGCACTTCCTGACTTCAGATGCCCGCTTCTCCAACTTCCCAAGTTCTTCTTTGTCGCATATTTATCTCTAGGCTGGGTTAAAGAAATTATCCCAGAGATAATATGCAGCTCTGCTACTTGTTTTACAATTACTAGAATCATAATCTGATTTAAAAGAAAACAAACACAAGACCAGGGTCTTGCTCAATCACCCGAGCAGATGTAGCCCTATGTACTCAGGATCTGATTGCCTCGGCCTCGCGGGTGCAGGTCCTACAGGCTTGCCCCACCATGTTGGGCTTATCATATCTGAGGTTAAAAGTCAAACATCATTGAGTGTTCATCTTAAGAGTGTCCCATGACTAGGATCAGTGTACACCACCACGTTGACTCATAACTTCCCAAGAACAACAAAGGAAAGCTCCTGGGGCCTGTTTTGAACAGAAGACTGAATCTACAAAAACCAACTATTTTGGGAAGGAGGCCAGAGCTTCCTAAGCAAACAAGTCATGCTTCATCTCCATTTGCAGCCAACTATTTTCTTTGATTCCTCATCTATTTCTGGAGCCCTCGGAATAGGTCACATCCTTCTCAGCGAATGGTTGCTCAGCAAAAGCAGTGACCTATTGACCAGGATCACTGCCTTCAAACTCAGGACCAGAAGTTCTTGGCCTTTCTCTTGTCCATGAATACATTTGGCAGCTTTCTGAAGCCCATAAACTCCTTCTTGGGATAATGTTTATAAAAATATGAGGCATAACAAATGAAGCAATATCCAAATAAAGTTATTAAAATATTGAAAATGAATGTGTGGTAAAGAAATATATAATATATATATACCTTCTTGTCCACATTAAATAACAACATTTAGCAGTAGGCCTAACAGCTAGCACTATTTTGAAGAAGTAATAGATGGAAATAGAATTTCAGATGTTCGCAATGACCAAGGCCACTGTGAACATGTCTGTTTCTAACGCAGCTAAGCCTGGGCTTCTGCTCACTCTCCTGTTCTGTGGCCCATCCCCTTAAAGGAAGCTCAGAATAGGAGTTTGAATGCAATGAAGAGAAAAATGTGCTTTTTTCCCATCTAGTTTTAAAGACCTTGGTCTTTACTCTAAGAACCTCTATGTGAAAACCAAGAGAGGTAGGCTTTGTGGCACTTGGCGCGCAGAGGCAGCAGGATTCAAGTTCAAGGCCATCCTAGACAGGAGATCCTGTTTCAAAACAGCAACCATCAAAAGACCACGAATCAGAATCCTTAGATTTCTCAAGAACAATCAGAGAGTAAGACAATGTCTGGAAACATCAAATAAAAGTTATTTCCAACCAAGAATTATAAACAAACATTATGCAACAAGCAAACTGTCGTTTATGACAAAGCCTGGCTGACATGGGAATAGTTCTTACATAGTTATAGTCTTATATACAGCACTGAAAGCTGAACAAGACTTACACTATAAACATTTGGTGACCAGAAAGTCAGTAAACAAATATTATATTATCGTTTATATTAATTGAATGTCAATAAAATCATTCTAGACATTTGCCTGCATATTCTCTTATCTATCTGCTGGATCTCTCACCTTGATATTCCATAGGCAATCTAAATTCATAGTGGCATGAATTCTCCACTTCCCATGTTTAGAAATACACCATTCTTCCTTTGAATTCCTCCTGGGTCTCCTCCTGTCCACACTGCTCTTCTGTGTATTTGATGGTGCCTGTCTGGACCTCTGCCCCTCCAGTCAGCCTTCTGGATTGTTGTGGGGGTGACGATTCCAACACAGCAATGTCTTCACAGCTTCCATAGATTTGACCTCTTGCATGACATCCAGTCAGAGCAGTCTGCCTAGCGTGACTTGGAAGACCTTCTGAGGCTTGGCCCCACCACATTAATGTCTCTGTCAGGTGGTTTCCTCGAGAGCACAGGATCCAACCAGAGGAAGGGCTCCACTTCTCCACTTCAGGCAGCCTAACCCAAATTCCACCCTGTTTCCTGAGCCAGTACCCACTTGGTCTTAACCTACTTTTCTAGGCTGTTGAAGGGCCACCTTTCCCACGAAAGTCTAGTCTGCATCCCCAGCCCTTTCTTGTAAAGGATTTTCTTGATTGGCTCATTTGTGGTGGGAAGACCCACCCTAAATCTAAATTATCTGAGCTCAGGAGACCACCCTAAATTTGGGCCATACCTTCTGGTGAAAGCCTACGTGAAAGGATGGGCAAGATCATCCATCCTGTTCCTGAAGCACTCCTTCCCTGGTGTTAGCACTTCAGATTCCATCACAGACTGAAGATCAACAACTCTCTGGGAATTCACTGGAACTCCAGACCCAGATTGAGACTGCTGAGACAGCCAGTCCTGTGGACTGAACAACTACTGAACTTTTGACCTTCTCACTAGGAGACAGCCATTGTTGGACTACTCCTACCACAGCCTATAAGCCACTCTAATAAATCCCATTATATATTATACCATCCCATTACATATATATGTAATAATATATAATGTAAAATTATATATAATTATATACATAATTAATATATAATATGATAATTATACAAGATATATCACAATGTATAATTACATATAATATGATAATATATGATGTATAACAATATAATGTATAATTCTATATATTCTGTTTCTCTACAGAACCCTGACTAATACACCAACATTAACTTCTGGTCTCCATATGCAAATGCACAGGTGAAAACACACACACACACAGAGAGCTCTTGATCCTCACCTACTGCATTAATTTGCAAGCAACGACTAGTCAGGACTGGTTTACTGGTGCTGCAGAGCTTATTCCCAAATGGAGTGGGGGTTGGGTGGAGACAGCGGCAGTTTCCCAGAATTCTTCCAAATGAAGAAACAACATTGACCTTTACCCTTTTTTTCAGTTCTGTGAATAGAAGAATATTATTCCATGGACCATCAAGGATGCTGATGGTTTTCATGATGGCATTTTGGGATTGTCTGAAGTTTCACTGCACATGTGTCCTGTCGCCCACGCCTCTCGCCATGGGCTTCTCATGTAGCTGTGAACTGTATGTGAAGCGGTTGAGCTGCAACAACCACCTCGAGAGTATTTGGCTCTCCTGTTAGGAAGGCCTTCATTATGACAGACTTGAGAATTGCTGCCAGGTACAAGACAAATGTGGTGTTGCCATAGTCATCCATCAAAGGAAGGGAGAGAGTGACCTTTGCCATCTATTAGGACAAGATGGAAAGCTTCGGCGTTCGCTCCTTTGGAACGGTGTATCCATCCATGTCTGTCCTTTCAGATTTAATCACGGAATCACTAGGCGCCGTTTGGCTGAACTGTCTGGCCCTCCACAGATGATGTTTTACACAATACAGTCTCTTATCCCAATGCCTCCCCTGGTGCCCTGTCCTATAAGACTCCTCATTCAGTGTCTGCTTTGTTCAGACCAGAGTCATCTTCTGTGAAACAGAAGAACATCTCCCACCAGAGCTGGCTATCTTTGGTGAGTCTCCCCTTCTGATTTTGCAAACATAAAGCACGCATTTGTTTGGCTAATTAGTATTCCACAAGCAAGCTCAGGGACAAGGCAAGCAATGCAGAAAGTTTTTAATTTGTACAAATGTTTTGGTTTTGATGTAGCCAAGGCAATTTAAACATATACTCTATGAGAAGCAAGAGAGAAGTGGGAAGTGGCTGTGAGGTCTCGAGAACGACTGGGCAGGGAACAGAAGATGGATCATAGAAAAGGAATGGGAGAAGATTAGGGAAAAAGGAAGAGGACCAGGGGGATAAAAGAGAATACTGGTATGGATAGGACCCAAGTATATTGTGTGCAAGAATGAAATTGTCATAATGAACTCATTTTTAAAATCTGTTTTCTTTTGAATTCTCACACATTTACCCCAGGGTATGTGTGTGTGCACATGTGTGCGGGATCCCATGGACACCTCTTTTGTGTGGACATGTGTGCAGGTGCCCGTGGATAGCCCATGTGTATGCTGTGTGTGCGTACATGTGTGCAGGTACCTGTGGACACCCCATGTGTGTGCTGTGTATGCGTACATGTGTGCAGGTGCCTGTGGACACCCCGTGTGTGTGCTGTGTGTGTGCACACGTGTTTAGGTGCCCATGGACACCCCGTGTGTGTGTGTGCACATGTGTGTAGGTGCCAGTGGATACCCCGTGTGTGTTGTATGTGTGCACATGTGTGCAGGTGCCCATGGACACCCCATGTGTGTGTGTGTGTGTGTGTGTGTGTGTGCTGTGTGTGTGCACATGTGTACAGGCACCTGTGGACACCCCATGTGTGTGCTGTGTGTGTGCACATGTGTAGAGATGCTTGTAGATAACCCGTGTGTGTGTTGTGTGTGTGCACATGTGTGTAAGTGCCTGTGGCTATCAGAGGCCAGGGATGTTAAATCCCTTGGGAGCTACAGCTTGTTATGAACTACAGATGTGGGAACTGAGCTCCAATCCCCTGCAGGAGCAGTGTATGCTCTTCACCACTGAACCATCTCTCCAGCCTGCAAACCTGCATTTTATAATCAATACATACTAATTAAAAAGAATCCTGATGAGCAGACTTGAGAGCACCTAGTCTCTGCATATGGAGGGGGTCTCAGCAAGAGTAGTCACAGATATGGACCTTGTCACCTCAGGTTCCCGTATCTCTGTCTTTAGAGACATTTACTTTATTCTCCTCCTGCCAACTTCTCTGAAATCCTAACCCTGCCAAAAGAGCTGGTCGCCTTAGAGACAAAACTAGTGCAGGCAAAAGCAAGTGTTCCTACTGGGCCAGACTGTTAAATACTCTCAGGCAAGCCAAAGTGCTAAGCCATAGACTAGGCTCTGTGGGGCAAAGCTACTGCTAGAAGCCTGTGCTAGGGAGAAAGTTTGAGGAGCACGAGGTTCCAGGAGTTAGAGCCAGGCTCTAAGAGCCGTTGCCAAGAACTGCCAAGCCAAGGGATTAAGAGGGGTATTCCAGGTCACTTACCCCAAAGACCAGGAATCTAGAGTCTTCCCCGGGCAGACTCAGATCATGCAGAGCATGGGGTTCAATGGAGCTGGAGGAGCGGCCACGCTCTAGCTGTACCTATCTAGTGTGCATATATACAGGTCATTCAGGAGTGCACACTAGTCCTGTCTTCTGTCTCAGAAAGATGCATTCATCCATCCTTAGGAGAGCTAGGGCCCCTACCAGTGAGTGTCCTGGATTGCACGGCCCCCTAGGGTGGTAGGAAACCACCATTCTGGAAGTTTTGACAAGTGACCTCCAAAGGTCCATGTGTAAAAGGTTTGATCTCCATGGCAGTGCCACTGGGAGGTGATGCGGAGGTAACTGGAGAACATAAAGTTTGGAGCTGTGGCCCTGATGGCTTGGTTACGAGACTGTCCTCTCCTCTGTCCTGGCTCATAGTATAAGTAGGTTTGCTCTGCCACATGTTCTTTGCCACAAAAGGCCTAAAGGGATGGCCCACTTGATCTTAAACTGGGAACTCAAGAACCACGGGTCAAAATGACCCCTTTCCTCTTTATAAGTTAACTACCTTGGGTTTTTGCTATAGGGACAGAAATCGAACAAATACGGCCATGCTCTGTCTGTGCCCCTAGCATCTTCAAGATCCCAAGATCTTTTTGGGTCTTCACAGCATCCATAGAAACCTGCTTTGTTTCCTCCAACCTCAGGGGTCAGGCAGAGGAATGGCAGGAGGAAGAAGAGGAAGTCATTGTCTAGCGCAGTGGTTCTGAACCTTCCAAATGCTGCGCCCCTTTAATACAGTTCCTCACGTTGTGGTGACGCCAACCATAAAATTATTTTGTTGCTAGTTCGTAACTGTAATTTTGCTACTGCCATAAGTTGTAATGTAAATATCTAATATGTGACACTAGGGGGGTGACAGCTCACAGACTGAGAACCGCTGCTCAATCAGTAGCAGCCATTAGGATCCAAAGCTTAGAACACGATTGGCTGAAAGATGCCTACAGCTCAAGGAGACCATATTCCCCTTTGGTCAAGAAAACTGATTTACATCTCACATCCATATGAATACTTTTCTCTTATTTCATTCGTAATCAAATGTTTTACGATGACCTATCTGGGGGATGTTACCTTCTGCCACATCTGTCTATGTAAAGGTACCACACTACATGCTACAAGGTTCTGTGGTAAACCTGGTGTCCCTGTGACTCATGATATTTCAGCCTTTGTTTTCTTTCCTTTTATTTTTCTGCATGACTCCTTGGCCTGTCAATAGTATGGCCCGGGATCTCATTGTCTCTCATTTGCTAAAGAGCGCTTAGGTACAAGAAACAAATTTGGGGGCTACAGATAAGGCTCTCCAGTTATAAATGAATATTGCTCTTGCACGTGATCTCAGCACCCAAGTCACACTCACGACCTCCTGTAGCTCGAGCTCTAAGGGTTCCAATGCTCTCTTCCGGCTTCCAGAGGCACCTGCACATTTGTGAGCAGAGAGAGAGAGAAGGAATAAATCTCTAAGAAAGAAAAGTTTTACTTGAGAAGTGTTTGCTCTCCTTCTGTTGCTCCGGTTTCTAGGACGCGCTTGCTTCTAGAGGAGGGTTAAATAATCCAAGTGTCAGGTTAAGATTAAGTAAGAACTGATTACTAAAGAAATAAGAATCTTGTAATTATGTAAATGGAAAAACCAAATTTAAAAAAAAGCCCTAAAGCACAAAAAGCAAGGCTAAAGTGTAAAGTGAGCATCAAGCCCACCTGGAGTGCTTTCCTCAGCTCACCTTCCAGCTGCACGTTCCGCAGGAATCCAGAGTTTTAAAGTTTTGTGTCATCCTAGTTATTATTATTAACTCTCAGTGTTTCTTGACATTAATGTTAATATTCTACTATCTTCAACATGAAAGTGGCGGCCATCGATATGCCCTGATTCAATTCCAAGATCAAATACTTGAAAAGTGAGGGTGAAGTTACATACATATAGACCAGATTTACCACCCACGGTAAAAAACGAGTCTGAAACACGTGGAGATTTACCCTTTCCCTTCATCCCACACCCAAGGTCAACAGCAACAGAGCATCATAGCCCTCCTTCCTGTGGTCTGAATATCAGCCTTCAAGTCACCAGTATGGCAGTCAGTATTGGTGGCAATGATCCGTCGTCCACCACTTCTAGGGGGTCTGTCCAAACAGATTCTCACTTTTACTAGCACTAATGGGGGCACTTGGGTACAGGAACTGTTGCTGACTTTTGTCTCACTCACAGCCCTGAAAGAACACTGGCTGCAAGAACCTGGGAGTGGCTGTGTGGAGAACGAGCCTCCGTCAAAGAGGCAGCTGAGCTTTTGTGATCAGACAGAGAGGAAGCTAAGCTAGGGAAAAGAGCACCCAGATTCTTAGTTTCCTGACCTCTGACCCCCTGACGGTGTGTGCTATCAGCCGGGCCCTGCTGCTGTAGTTTGTCATCAGCCCCTAAAGTAGAGTAGAGAGTTGATCTGATAGGATCATGGGAAAATTCCACCTGCTATCAGGTTGGAAGTGCACTGTTGGTTGTTGAAGGTCACTGCTGCTTCTTCTGCAGGTGAATGCTGAGCAAACAAAGCAGGGTGGGCTGTGGATGCCAGGGGCCACCGGCCTTTTCCATCTCTCCTTTCCCAGCAGCAAGACAGAATTGTGCCCTGGGCCTCTCAGATGGATGATGCAATCTCCACACCAAGTTTAGCAGTCTAAACCCACTGGATGGTTTGGCACGACAGTCCCAGCCGGTGCTGTTAGAGAAGTGGTAGACTATTTTGCTCCTAACAAGTCTGAAGCAAAACATCCAAGAAAATTTTCCTCTCTCCTTTTCATCGTCTGCAGATGGGATTCTTATGTCTCTATGCTTCTGAATCCTTGGCCACCAGAGATACTGGGCTTTCAGGGGGTTAATTATCCCCAGCCTCTATGCTTTTGATTGAAACCTGATACCTTGTCTTCAATGTCTCACCATGGCCATCAACAAATGTGTTTTATCGGAGGAGGGGGTGTTGTTTGATTGTTTGTTTAGTTTTTGGTTTTTCAAGGCAGGATTTCTCTGTGTAGCAGCCCTGGCTCTCCTGGAACTTAAGGATTTAGCCCACTACTGGTTCCTTGTGCCACAGAGAGGAAGCTGGGTTTTGTTGTTGTTGTTGTCCTCTGTTGTGGAAAATGTTTGTGTGCCAATTTTCAGAAATAAATATTCTAAAACTGTCCACGGAACATTCTAGAAAGGCCCTTAAGCGTGAGAAAGGCTTACCTATGTCAGATTCATGTTAGCATCTGCCCTGTGCTTCAATGATCACTCTAGAAGAGAAGCCTGTGGGAACTCAGCTTAATTAGTTAAAATACTTACTGCTGATGTAAATATAAAAGGGAGTAGAAAGAAAAATTGATGTTAGAAATGAATCTAACATTACTGTCACCTTCTCTCTCTGGTACAAGAATAAGTAAAGCAGGGAGTACACATCTCTATTCTATATATAATTTATCACACTTCTCATCTTGTCGTCAAAAATTCATTCAGTATTTATAGGCAGTGTGGTCAGTGTACATATTTAAAACATGGTGTATCTTCTAATTGTGTTTAAAGACATTTGCCCACTTTAATATTTAAAGGCTACTTACAAAACAACAACCCCTCCCCTTGATATTTTGTGCTTGACATTCTCCCAAAACATTATCAATAATAAACTTGAAATTAATCTTATAAACATGTGTTTTCATTCTCCCTGCATTAGGGAAATTAAATGAGAAAAATTAGGTGGAGCCATGGGGCAGGAAGAACAGAATGCTGCTCTCTCGTTTCCCTCAGCCATGCCTCTACGCTTTCTATGTCCCAAACACTGTCTAACTGGTTTCTCATAGCTGAGGCGTGCCTGACAAAAGCCATGGGGGTTCTGAGTGACTTCGGTTGTAGCAGCAGAAGCTCAGGACAAATGTTCACGCTGAGTCTGTGCTCAGGAAGCAGAAAGAGATGAATGGATGTTGGCATCATGTCTTTGATCAGCTCAAATCACTGGCCCATGAGATGGTACCATCCACGTTCAGGTTGGGTCTTCCTACCTCAGTTAAATCTCTTTGGAAATGCCCTGAAGTGTGCCTCCTAGGTGACTGTCAGTCCTAGCTGGCAGTCAAGATTAGTCACAACCTTTCCACAGCTGTCTTGTCCTCCCTTTACTGTCCCATCTAAATCCTCTCCTGTGTTCCATTATCCCAAGCCCTCGCCAGTCACTTCCTTTGTACATGCCTTCATATGTACTCCCTTCCCTGAGCTACTCCATCAGTTGGAGTCAAGGTCAAGACATAGTTATATAAACTACTGAATAGCCCCATTTGCCTGTCCTCTGTGCCGCTCATTCCATTCACATTTACTCAGCCTCCCTGAGGGAAAGCACACGACTCCGTATGGTCTGGAGTAACCCAAATATGGCACTGGCCCTGTGAAGCCAATAGTGACTTAGAGTTGTGGTATGTTGGCAGAGGCTGTTCATTCGTTCCCAGCCTCTCAGGCCCTAAATAATCATACAAAAACTATATTATTTGCAATACCCTTTGGCCAATAGCTTAAGAATATTTCTGGCTAACTCTTATATCTTAAACTAACCCATTTTTATTATTTTATACTTTACCACGAGGCTCATGGTTTACTGGCAAGGTTCCAGTGGTGTCTGGTGGCTACATGGCCTCTCTGTTTGACTCTGCCTACTCTCTCCATATCTCTTCCAGCCTGGCTATATTCTGCACTGCTATAGGCTGATACATCTTCTTTATTAACCAGTGGAAATAAAACATATTCACAGCATTCAGTGATATACATTATAAGTACAGGAAGGAGAGGCTAAGGGATTAGAGGCTTCCCAAGGAAGAACTGTTTTTGACCAAGGGTAGATGGATACAATAGGGTCTCTGGAGAGAGCATACCGTGGACGAGCCTCCTGTAAAGAAGGGAGAGCAGCCAAGCTCATGTTCAGATAAGGTTAAGTGGCTCCTCCCCTAAAAATGATTTTCTGTGATATTGAGGATCAAACCGAGGGCCGGGCACTTCCTACAGCTGACCTATCTAGTCCCATGGATCAGCCAATCAGAGCAACCACAGCCTGAGCTAAAGGTGTGAGCTACGCATCCCAAGAGATGGAGAACCTGTGGCAGTGAGGACAAGAGCACAGCGGAGAAAGGAAGAGTGAAAAGCAGAGGCCAGGAACTGGTCAGTGCTGAGAAAAGAAGGGAAGAGGAGGCTATGAGGAGACAGAGAACAAACACCAGGAATGGGGCGGAGCAAATGCTCCATAATTAGAAAGCTTGGAGCTTATATTTAGAGCTTAGAAAGCTCACATCGCTATAAGAAAACAACCAATCAACAAACCCAAGACATAGATTTTCTACCCCTGAGGTAGCTCATTTGGTAGAGTGCTTGGCTGCATAAGCTGGGTGTGTTGGTGCATATCTACAGTTCCAGATTCTGGAGTGGAGGCAGGAGGATCAGAAGTTCTACAGAGCTACATGGTGAGACCAGCCTGGGGTATCTAAAAGCATTTCCTGAAAAACGAACAAACAAACAAAATAGAGTTCAGTCACTAAAATGCATGATAAGAATGACAATAAATCCTGATGGACTGATTGCCACCTTCCAACCATTGCCCTGAAGCATCCAACAAAGCTAAGATTAGCATGCACACAGAATTGGTGATGCCAACACGCTTGACTCTGCAAATGTTGATCAGAATAAGGACACTGAACAGACCTTCTCCAGGGTAAATAGGAGCCTATTGCAGTCACCTCAAGTGAGGGTGCTTGGGAAGAATTCAAACAAAAAAGTAAAGTTATTGAGCTTAGCGTCTTTGCCAACAATTTTGGCAGCAAAGCTTGAGACTCAGGGCAGCAGCTTGAGAAGTCGGGAAGAGAGGCTTGTAATGGACGCTGTTGTGCTAGGGGTTTGATTTAGTGCAACACACGTTAGACCCTTGCCTTGATCCTCAATGTCACCAAAAAATCTGTCTTAAGGGAGTAAATACTTAAACATTACACTAAATATGAGCTTGAATTCTGAGAGGAGATTCCTGTGAAGAAGATGGGAGGAAATAAGACTGGAAAGACAACCCAAAGATTGTCTTGGAAAGATGAGAGACCTCAGCCTCCTACTCTTGAGCAAATAGGAAGGCAGAAGATATTGAGTCAATATGATACCAAAGGTGGAGGAGTTGAGGGGTTCATCTTAGGTGGTCCCCATCTTTCCACTCAAGAGTGCTGATGAAGGGGGCCTAGAACTCTGAGCACAGAAGCAGAAAGAGGGTTGTGGATCACATGGTTGGAAAAGCTGTCTTAGTGAAAATAGGAAATGTCTCCTCAGAATGATGAAGAAGGCTATTTGGGGCATAGAATGCAGAATGGGAAACCAGCCCTGGCAGAAGGCGAAAGGGAAGCTGCAAAAGCAAGCCACCCTGAAAACAAAATAAACAGACTGGCATACCAGCAGTACCGCAACTGCTCCCACCACCGAGTCTTGGCTAAGAAAGTGGTAAACCAAGTAGTTTGAATATCACTATCCCACGAAGACCTCTGATAAATTAAAAGCCACCTTGACAGCAGGCAGTGCTCTGAATGTGCAGGGTGGAACAAAAGGTTCTTTGTGGCATAGATGAGGGTTTCGGGTAGGAGCTCCCGAGTGAGTTCAGGGAGGAACAGAAACGTTAGCATTTCATCTGCTCTCCTCACTGTCCACAGAGCAAAGCAGAGTGAAAATAGCAAGGCTGTGGGGCTCCCAGAGTTGGGAGTCTGGATGCTCCCCTCACAGTGTGTTGCCTTCGGTAGGCTGCCCCATCTCTTAGGCCTGCATTTGTAGAATAGAGACAGGAATGTCTGGCATGGGAGCCTGGCATAACTAGATGGCCTAGCAAATTCCATTTGTTTCTTTTTTTTTTTCCTTTTTACCTGACTGAACGCTTTGAAATCTCTAATTTTGAAGTGTGGAAAAGAGACATTTATGATATCCATCACGTTCTGCAAAGTCCTCTATCAGAGATTTAAGTCTGCATGTTAAAATCGTGAAAGCAGAGAAAAGAGTCATTAGAAACTATTTCTGTATACTTGTGGAAAAATGCGGGGCTGACCTGGAGTTCCCTGGGGTTCTTTTTGGTCCACTCTTTGCAACTTTTGTCCCTCTAGTCTGCTCCCCTAAATTCTGGAAAAGAGGTTGGCAGGGGGCAGCATCACAAGGCTGAAGGAAGAAGCCAACCCCCCTAAAATCAAGACGATGGGATGTCTGGGCCTCTCTCTCCCTGTACTCACAGAATCAAGCATGCAAACTATCTAACCTGGGCATATGGAATCTTCTTAGACGGGTTTGATTGAGCAAGGTGGTTCAGCAGGTAAAGGAGGTTGCAGCCAAACTGATGACCTGAGTTCAGTTCCCAGGATCCACATGGTAGAAGGAGAAAACCAATTCCCTCAAACTAACCTCAGCACATACTATGTCCCCGTCCCCACACATAGATACACGTACAAGACTTAAAAAGTGTAAATGAAAGAAAGAAGGGCAGGCTTAATTTTAAGGTAGAAGCAAGGTCAGTTCTATAGAATTTCCTGACTTAGGCACAAAACTAACAATGATCTATATCCCCAGCACTCAGGAGGCTGAGGCAGGACTTCACAAAGTCAAGGCTGTGGCTGAGTTGGGGAGACCACAAGCAGCAAGGAATTCATAATACGTAGCTATCTCACCCAAGTCTTGGTAGGTTTCCCAGTCACAAGACCCATAAGGTTGGCATTCTTTGGCTTCGCAGGAATGCTGGAAGCCCCTTGTTTGTGTGAAGTGCAGCATGGCACTTCAGCAAAAAAAACCGGAAGTGATGAGAACAGAATGGTCCCAAGGTCTTTCAGCCTGCTTGTGCCTGGCCCAGCCTCTACCTCATCTCCTGCCACTGAGAACCAGGCCAGAAGCCCTGTGCTGCCATCCCATTAAGGACATTTGTCCTAGGAATTCTCCCCACTTCTACACCTTCAAGCTCTCTCTGCAAGGTTCACCAGCTTAGCAATGTGAAGTGGCTGCTGGCTGACATCGTAAAAATCACCCCCTTCTGGGGTGAGAGGATTATCAGAGCAAGACAGCCAGGAGGAATGTGGGTAGTGGTGTCTTCTGAACAGGCCAGAGATGTTTCAGCCATGCACTCTCAACAGCTACGGTTGTGTGCACAAGCTTTGTGCAAGACCACATCCGCCAACAGCCTAGCATGGAGGGCAAGCCCTCACAGGGCCACTCGGGGCTGAAGAGCCACAGGCAGCCGACGGCTACTGAGCGAGGGAGAGTCAGTTTCCCTCTGGGAAGAGAACCTCAGTAGGCTGTCCAAGCGGTCAGTTCCACACCCGTGAGCATATGGGCAACATTAATTGGACCTAGTAGAATATATGTCACAATAATTATTTTAGACGAAGAGGGCATGAATTTGAGAGGGAGATGTGAGAGGGGCCTGGGAGGAGTTGGAGAGGAGGGACAGTGGATATGACAAAAATACACTGCACTTATGGATGAGACACCCCAAAATAAATACATAAATAAAATCTTCTTTGCTGTTCTTCCAACAAACCTGGAGTCCGCTTCTGTTTTGCGCCTTTGCGTTTGCTATGCTCTCTTCTGGGACTGGCTGCCCTCTTGGACTTTATGGTGTCTTGGTTGTCCAAATGTAACCAGCTCAAAACAAAGCCTGTCCTACCGGCTTTCCTCATTTCTTTCCTTCTTAACATTTATCACTATGCATTTTACTTCCTTGTTTATTTATTCTCTTTGTCAGTGGTGTGGAGGTCCTCAGGGCAGTTAATGCTCTCTGTCCCTCGCAAAGCTGTATTCTAGAACCCAGCCCATGGTTTGGCACATGCTATTTGTTGGATGATTGACTAAATGAATTTGTTAATTCAATGTATTTGGACAGCTGAGGACATTGTCACCTTACTTTTCCAAAAGGTATTTGGAGGGAAAGGTAGTAAAAATCTACTATTTAACTTATTCCAGGCTTGGGGGAATGCAGCTCCCATCAGTAACTTTACCCACTATGATGAACAATGAGATGATATGAAGTAGTGTTCTTTTAGCTGAGTGCCAAGGGAAGCCAGAAAGCGACCCACCACCAGGGAAGTGCCAACCGTATGACTCTAGAATTAGCAACTATTATGACCATACTGCCAAGTAAGAGACCATGGCAGCATGGAATTACTCCTCAATGATTTGTATCAGAGGGCTAGGACTACATACTAGACAGTGAGAAAAACATTTATGAGAAAGTATTATGGACTTGCTTATGATTATGGTTATAGCTATGGCCATGATAGACGAATAGGAACATCTCTTCTGTCATGTTTGTGATCCAGGGACATTTCACGGGCTCAGAGACCTGAGCTTAACTAGTACTAGTGCCCCTTCTATACACATGAAACAAGACCTAAAGGGCCTCTGTTCTGGAGGAAACACGGAACATCTAGCAGATTTATAAACAACGAGTTTGTAGCACCTGAATTCATGAAGACCTTCCAGGAAGCTCTCACCCCAGATTTAATTACATGATTTATCCTTGTGATGTTGGTTAAGCTTTTCAGACTGTTTGGAAATAAAGTGCACATCTGGGAACTATTTTGCCCTTGCCCTTGCCCTTCCCTCTGTTTCTGTCTGTCTGTCTCTTGCTTGCTCTCTCCCTCTCTCTGAGACCTCAGATTTGAGGCGCTCCTCCAACTTCAGCATCCTAAGTGCTGGGAGGACAGGAGCCAACACTACTTACTCCTCATACTCATTTGCTATCACGTCAATTTCCCTTCAAAATAAAAGGATAATCTTTATCCCACATACTTCATATTTTGCTTATGAGAATAAAATGCAATATATCTGAAAGTTTTGATTAACAAACACATTGTCCATACAAAGATTATTATTATTCTTACTAATCTCTGCAGGGTTTCTTCTCCCTCTCCTCCTCCCTCCTTTCTTCTCCTATCCCCTCCATTCCTTTTACCCCTCTTCTCCTTTCTTTCCTTCCTCCTTTATTTTAAGGCATGGTCTCATGTAGCTCAGACTAGTCTGAAATTGCCTGTTTAGCCAATGATGACCTTGAACTCCTGCCTCAGCCTCCCAGGGGCTAGGATTACAAATGTGTGCCACCACTCCCAGTAGGAAGATGTTACTGTGCCCAAAGTATTATAAAACTTCAATGAAGGGCAAATTTAACTATTTTAATACATAAACATGTTCATAATTACCATGTGATTTTTACAAAGTAACCCTTCTCTAAAAACCTCTTTGGTTATGCCTGTTAGGCTGAATGTGATAGGCGAGATAATTCTAATCAGATTAATAACTTGAATAGAAACTGACAAGTTCAAAAGATGTTAGTTTCATGCTGAAATATCACCAGAGCTGAGTGGTCTTTCTGTAGATCAACTCCCTTTATGTAGTATATTCTTCAACTTAGCCTGGGTCAGAGCCCTGTCCTGTCGTCCTGTCCATCAGCTTTAAGTGCAGAAGGAATAGATCCTCCCAGTCCTTGGTCCATGAGGAAAGGAAGCAGAATATATGTGTTCCCAGAGAAGCTCCTGGCCCTTGAGTGAGATGGCTCATGGTTAGGGATGCCTCCCCTAGAGCCTCTTCCTGAAGAATGAAGTGGAAACCAGAGGAAGGATAGGAAAGGGGTTTTGTGTTTTGTTGTTTTGTTTTGTTTTCCCAACACTTGGAAAGTCCCAAGTATTTCTTTTCTTTTATTGAAAATAGACGTTTTCATACAATATATTCTGATTATGGTTTCCCCTCCCCCTACTCTTCCCAGTTCCTCTTCACCCCTCCCCCAATCTGAACCTATACCTTTTCTGTCTCTTGTTAGAAAACAAACAAGCATCTAAGAAATAATAATAAAATACGGTAAGATTAAAAATTGGAATAGACCAAAGTGAGCAAACAGAAGAAAAGAGCTAAAGACTAAGCACACACGCACAAAATGCAAATAGACAGAGACGCACACATTTGGAAACACAAGAATCCCAAACAAGCAAACAAAAGACAGAAGCAATAATATATAAGATAAGATAGCTTTTAATGAAGTAGAAGTAAGAAAAGAGACCTTGGAGAGTCAAGGTAGGCCCTGTGGAGACTAAGAACTGGGTGCTTTCAGCTGTCCTTTGGGTGAACATGAAAACCGTGTTCTTCCCAGGATAACATTAGTCTTGGGCATGAAAACTATGTTGTACTTCCTAGAACCAACTGAGGCAGAAGTAATAACATTCCGTTGCCAATGGTTTTAACTTTGCAGTCAGCTACAGAATGTTCTGTGTGGAATTTATGACTGGAGTGATCTTTTAGCTTTTTGTAAGCTTTAGGTCAGGAAAACACAGCTAATTGCATTTACTGTTATCAGTTTACCCTTTAGCTTGGGAGTAGTTTGGGAACAAAGCTACTTTTCTGGTTTATTTATTTTTTAACTCAAATTTTTATTGTATTGAAAGAGAGAGAGTGTGTGTGTATGTTTGTTTGTGTGTGTGTGTGTGTGTGTGTGCACATGCATGCACACACATATGCACCTATGTCACGGTGTAGATATGAAGGTCAGAGGACAACTACCAGCAGTCAGTTTTCTCCTTCTGCCATGTGGGTTTAAGGGATCAAACTCAGGTCACCAAGCTTGACATCAAAAGTCCTTGATCTACTAAGCTATTTTGTAGGCTCTTGGCTTGCTTTTAAGCAATGACAGATTGAGGATTGCCTGCTGGCACATTAGCGTTGATAAGTGTTAAGATGCCTTTTTGAGAATCTGTACTAACTCATTGCCTACCCCAGCATGTGCATACCTTTCACAAGAAAACACAGCCATCAACTCTCACCATTGCTGCTTGTAATATCTCTGGTTGCCAAGAAAGCAATGCACATCCTTTTTACAAGGCAAATAAGCAAGCTTCTGGGAGACCAGAGCACATTAACTGGTGTTAATAGAAAGCTTGAGTTTACAGAAGAAAGCCAAAGCTCCCTCAAGAGCTGGTGCAGCCAGCAGTGGTTTTCTTGTTCTTGATTTCAGGAAAGGTTGCCTGGATCGGATCAGCCATGCCTCTGACAGCCAGGAGAAGGGTTGCTTGTTGTGACTATCCGGCATTCTCTGGGGCTCCACAGAGGAGCATCATTCGCCCAGGGACAATCCAGTCCTTCCTCCAAGAGCAAATTAAATACAACTTTGTGGGTTTGGTGGTTAGCTGCCAATGAGAAGACGGATCTCTGAATTAATGGTTCATGACAAGATGACTCCAGAGTTCTTGGCAGAGGGCAGCGTTTCCAGTATGAACACTCCGTATGGTGAGCAAGGCACATGTGTCCACGGTCCAGATTTCCTGGTACTATTTGCATAAAGGATTAGATCTGGGATTCAGTTCAATGCCAATGTTTCCCACGATGGAGGAGATGGCAGGGCCTCAGCGTGAGTATGGTAGTGTCGCTAGTGTCGCTAGAAGCCCTGCGAACGGATTAACTGTGGAGGATGCACGGCAGTGTGACAGGTTTGCACATGAGCTTACATTCCGCCGTGAGTATGGATCTCCCCCTGTGGCATCTGAGAGCTGAATCTTGTAAAGGAAACCCCACCACAAGGAGACTTGGTTAAGCTGTCGGGCTGTTGAATGAATGGTCTCTTACAATTTGTTTACATCTCCACCAGGCCCAACCTTTCAATAAAGAAGAGGAATTTCAACCGCCAGAGGGAGATGGGAAAAGGCTAGGAAGTCTACCATGGTGGCTGATCTTCAACTTTTCTTTATTTTTCTAAAACAGGAGAAAGCATGTTATTAAGACACCTATGCGTCCCCTTTGTTAGTTAGCCAGACTCATGCCTTTCCTTTAATAATCACTACTGAGAACCGGGATTCAATGTCTGCAGTAGCCAAAACGATTCTGACTTCGTATGTTTGTTAGCGCCTCATTGTGATGCCTGTTGGTCTCATGAGACAGTAAGCTAATCCCTGTGTGAACACAAGACTAACGAATGAGGAAAGGAAAAAAACCAACTATAAGGTTTAAAGTTTGCATTATTTTTGTTACCAACTATTTTCCTGTTGAAATAGTTTTGATTTTTTTTTGTTTGGGTGCTTGCTAAGTTTTGTTCCATGATATCTGTCACCAGAACTACTAACATCAAAGTTAACGACATACCAAAAGCCACCATTCCAGCCAATTCTGCAGCTTCTGCCAGTCTGAAACCAGCTGCTGTCTTTGGAGGCTCATCCCTGGCAGTGCCTATACATGAAGAGGTGGTAAGAAATTGCTGTGCTGAGGCAGTGTGGCCTTTACTTATTTGTAACAAGATTGGCAAGCTTTCCCTGCCTCTTGAGGGACAGTCAGGTAGCATTTATCCCAGACAGGTGGGTAAGTGTCATGATGAGATGTGCGGACGCTGAGGTGAAATGTGCCTAACAGCTTTGTGAGTCTTGGCAGGGTACCAAATTTCTAGTCTAGTTTTGTCTCCAGTACAAGAGTAGTAGTACTAGTGCTGAATGTAGTGCCTTGAGATTTAAATAAGCTTCAGGGCATAAAGTTCTCAATTTCAAGCTACTAATTAGTGATCAGTAAATACTGATTATAATAATTATTATTATCGTTATTATTACCTCTACCGGAAATATTTGGTTTTGCACTTACGAATTGAAAGCTGTAAAAGCAGAACAAATCTACAGTTATGTACTCTTATGATTATCTCTGTGTACTCAGAGACAGAAGTGCATCTTATCCACACAAATTGGATCTTAGAAACCCAAAGTCTTTATTCCAAGTGTGAGTAGGAGCGCTAAGAGATATGAAATTGGGAACCCGTGACTTTTTCTGGGATCCTCTTAGCAGTACACTTATGTTGACTATGTTTTTGTAGATAAAGCTTCTAAAAGTTGTTGGGCAAGCTGTGGAGACAAAGTAGGAGCGTACAGTTTCCCCAATGTCTCACACTCGCGCGTGCGCGCGCGCGCACACACACACACACACACACACACATACACACAGCACATACTCACACACTGTCGGAAGCAGAATTGCATCTCTTCTCTGAACAGCACAGCCAGCTCTTTGTAAGCCCGGCCTGCTGAATTTGCTGGAATATTCCCATTCACCGCAGCGCATTTCAGAGTGGGAAGGAGGAGGGTGTTAAACTAAGAAAGTTGTCTTTGTTGCCTGCTCTGAGCCAGGCATATGCTAAGGACCACTGGAAGCAGCCAGGGGCTTTCATGGCCTAAATGAGACCCCCAAAGACCCTGGGAGGCACTGATCATCTGTCATTGCCAGGGACAGGGACAGACAGGAGGCAAGGTTCCCAGGCAGCTGCTGTGGCTACATGGGCTTATTTTTGCCTGGCATAAACAAGGGTCAATAACACATCTTTCCCCCATGTGGTGTCAAACCACACACACTCAGGAAAATGTGTGTCTCCATTTTAAAAGAAAAAGTTTTGTGTTTTCTTTCTGTGGAAAAAAAAAACTTAGTAGCGAAAATAGGTGTGAGACCAAAGAATATATATTTTTATTACTTTGGCTGATGGATGACCCATGAGAAATTGGGATTTCCTTTGTTGAAATTAAAAGGGAACCTTGAGCTGGTTGCTGGAGTCCTTGGTCATCTGACACAAGGGGCATCTCTGTCAAGATGGCCACTACAGTATGATGGAGAGGTGGCCATTGTTATGTCCTGGGCTCAGGTGGTGCAGGGCTGGTCACTGACGCTTTGGCCTGGAAACGGGATAGGAAGGCCATTTAACAGTGTGGCATGTGGCTAGTGAAGGCAAATGTGGCTACTTCTCTATGCGAGGATGCTGGTCCCATCTGGTCTCCAGATAAGGATGGCACAAGTCTAAGCAGAGGCTCGGCTTGTGTAGGGAACTCCCACTTGGACTTTCAGAAGATGTACCACGTGAATCTTTTTTTTTTCATTGCTATTGTTGTTGATGGCATCATGGATATTCTTTATGTCACTGTTGTCCTGAGGCTTATTAGAGCTAAGGAAATCCCCTAATCTGAGGAGGCCATTCTCTGCTTTTCTTATAGAGCAAATTCCACAGCAAGCTTTCTAGAAAACTCCAACTGCGCATGTCTCTGCAGAGTGGAGCAGCTCTCCGCCCCCTCCCTGCCTCTGCTCACCTTTAACTAGGAACAGAAACCAGGCCTCCCAAGGTTGGCTTACTGCAGGAGAAAAACATCAGGACAGCCAGCCTTTCTAGTAGTTACTGAACCAGGCAATTCACTTTTTCTTATAGAAATAAGACAGAAGTCTGCTTGTGCACTGTTTTCGTCAGGCAAAAAAATAGCACACGTTGTACTGTTTTAATCTTATTTGCCTAAATTTAAAGTTAAATTTACCTAAAGTTAAAACCTAGAAAAAAATAAGTGCTAAAGAAAAATAAATAACGAATAAAAAATTAATGCAGCACATGGCTTTTCTCAGGTCCATGTCAAGCAGACACAGGACCTTTCTTATCTGTCCTTCCTGCTCACGGTTTGCACTGAGACAAGCCTACTCCATTTCTGCTGCATCTTAAGCTCTTCCTGGGTTTCTGTGGACCTTTCCATGCAGGATGCTTGTTACCTGGATGCCTCTTATAACTCCCAGAAACTCATTTTCAGCAACATTTTTTTAAAAAAAAAATACAGGCAGAATGCAATGTCTTGCATTACTTGTGACAGACAGGCGTTTCTGTGTTAATGAAGTCCATAAGATGTCATTGCTGTAAGGGGGTCTCTGCCTCTGTTCCCACCCATTCTGCAGCTCCAATGAGCGCACTGCAAGAAACTTTGCTGCGGGGCCCACTTTTGTGTTTACAGAGATTAATGGTCATAAAATTGACTCAACAGGCCACTGGTAAAGAAATTGACCATATCCAATTTTGAAAGGTCTGAGACTCCAAAGAAACTGCAAATTAGCAGTGGGAAGGTGATGTTCCTGGTGATGGGGAGCCCAAGTTGGAGTGTCACAGAACTGGTGGGTTAGGTTAATATTGTCATACTAGGAAAAAGGTCAACCTGAACATGATCTCTGCAGACACTTTTAGGCCTGGTGGAGGATTTGCAGTTCCTAAAGAACTGAGTTTATAACAAGATGTTTACTGGTGCACTAGCTGTGTAAGACACTAGAGAAAAGGAAGTAGTGAAGCCTTAACCTCCTTCGTGATGAAGAAACAGCAGTCCCCCAAAACACTAGTAATAGTCGTAGCAGAAACGTAAATATCTATGAGTACTCGCTAGGTTCCTATAGAGTAAGCCACACATTTAATATGCACTATTTGATGACTCCTCACTGGAAGTCAAACAGGACACATCGTTACTGTTGTCCCCATTGTGCAACTGCAGACACTAAAATGTTCAAGTAGCTGTGAGAGAGGTACAACCACCAGGTAAAGGTGCTGTCATCCTTTATGTAATCACAGCTGGGGGGGAGGGGAAATAGGGCCTGGAAGGCTTTCCTTGTCTGAGAGTCTCTCAAGTAACATCTCTAGCTTCCCAGCTTATTGGGGAACCTTCTCTGTTTTTGTTTTATTTTTGAAACAAGGTCCCATGTCTCCTAGGCTGGCTTTGAGCTCCCTATGTACCCAAGGATGTCTCCGACTTCTACCTGCTGAGTACTGGGGTTACAGTCTTGTAGGAATGGTCCACCATGCCTGGTGATTCTGTGAGCCAGGGAAGCACTGTACCAGCTGAGCCTAACCCCCCACCCCAAACCCTGTCAACACCTCACTTAAATCTCTCCTCCTGCTCATTCAAGCTCTTAGCTACCATTTCCCCCGGCGCAATTAGGAGCTTCATCAATTTGAGTCCTTTTCCCTCAAAGGAAAACACAACTGCTTTCCTGCCCCCAGCCCGCCTTCGGTTAGCATTTCAGGCTCCCATCGGCAGCCAAAGGTGGGGATAGGGCTTCATGCCACAACTTTGGGGCCCCTTCCTGACTGACACAGGTAATCTGTGGTGCCCATATGCGATCTGACGAGATGCTAAGGGGCAAAGCACTGAGAAGGAACACTGTTCTCATGCGGCCAATCTCCCCTCAGGGAGCTGCAGCGTGGCATTTGAAATCCAGCTGAGAAAAGACTGTACATGTATTTTCTCAGGCTAGAGCTGCACAAGCAAGGGTGTGGGGGCATGGGGTGACGGGGTGAGGGGAGGGTGGGTCGGGGGCAGGGGGTGTTCTCCGTTGCAAGGGTTTGGGGCCAAGTGCCATTTTAAAGACCCACTTTAAATGGTCCTGTTGACCATTTCTTCGTGACTTTATTCTCAACAATGCCACTCTTAAATTGAACGTGTGCTTTACAATAGCAAAAGCTAAAGAGTAGTGTGTATCCTCGATTGATTTTCAATTTCTTTTCAAGGGAAAAGAAAAAGATTAGCTCAGAAGAAGGGCCATCAAAAACAGAGTGTCTGCCTCCTTTTCTCCTGCAGAAACCGGGCTTTGTTTGGATCTTGGTAATTTTCTTTTTGGAGTCTTAGCACATATTTTGAGCTGTCTTCCCCCAGGCTACCCCTCAGTTTGGCTTAGCATCCTCAGTTTGGCCAGTCTCCAACTGCCTCTTGTTTATGTGATACATTATTAGAAAAGCAAAAGCAGCTTTTCATCATGAATACGTCAATAAAATGCTGTATCATTGTGCTCCTCTGCCTTCCCATCTTCCTCCCCTACTCCATTAACTTTCAGGACAACTCGGATACCAAAGGCTAAGTAGTCACACTAAATGAAGCTTCCTCAAGCTGGGAGATCATAAAGTAGAACAGATAAATGGCTTCCTCTGTCTTTAATTGGCAACCTTATCAGTTTAAGAAATCTGACAAAATGGGAGATTTGCTCTTCTACCTCATGAAAAACGGTATCATCTCTTTTTCTTCCTCTAGACATGTTACAGATCATCTAAATTTGAATATGCGAGACATAAGAACCCAGAGTTCTGTTCTCTGGCTTATTTCTATAGCAACTGGAGTGCAGTGCTATCTCCAGAGGAGCCACTCAATGCATGTGTGCAGCTTCCGCCCAGATGCTGCAAGTCTTGGGTGATACCAAAGAGATGAAGGGAAAGATGTGCACAAGAAGAAACTAATGGGTTATTGCCAACGCCTGAGCTGCCGACGCCTGAGTTGCCGGACCCCTGAGCTGCCGGGTGCCTGAGCTGCCCGATGCCACAGCGCATCACCAGAACACAGGCCCACACCAGCTTCTAATTTCTACAGAAAATTTAAGCAGGGAATCCCAATGAACGCACCAGAAGGAGAATTTTTCTGAAACACATTAAATTATATAACCAGAAGTGTAATTGCTTTTACAAATGAGAGAATAGGGGAACTGTGATCTAAATTTGATATCATTTAATTTAAAGCACAAATGACCGTGATAGAATTAACAGAACAAAGGAAGTGTTTGCTCACAGGGGCTTGGGCATGGGAGGAGATGATCTGAACAAAAGACAGTGGTGATGGAGGTAGAGACGCTTCCGAAACCCATGCTTGTGTCCTGTAGCCTTGCAGCCTGGGCATCAACCTGCTTCTTTCCAAGTCTGCGGTGCTTTACAAACAAGGGCTTAAAGCCTCTAGCTCTGGAAAAAGAGCAACAGCGGGGGGGGGGGGGGGGATGCATAAGGGACCTGGAAAAGGCTTTTACAAATTAGATCTGCCCTGAGGACCATAGGCTCCACTTTCAAAAGGAAGTAAACAATGCTAACTGCTTAGGGAAACCCCTGGAATGGCAAGGCACAGACATAACTGCTGGAGATTCAGCTCAATGCCACAGACAAGATGCTAGACATCTCCCAGCTCAGGTTCTTCAGCTGTTGAGCTGACATCAGGTGTCAGCTGCTGTCCTTGGGAAGAGTCTTTGGAATAGAGTGGGTGAAGTTTATAATCTATGGTCCTCGGGGGTTGTGGCAGTTGGGGTAATGGGATGTATTCATTACCCAAGATTGCCACAGTCAATGACCACAAGCAGTGGTTTGGAACAACAGAAATGTATGATTCTAAAGCCATAAGTTTAGATCAAGGTATTGGCAAAGCCAAACTCCCTCTGAACATACCAGGAGCAGAGGGGAATCCTTCCTTGCTTTTTTTCAGCCTCTGGTGGCCTGGGAGTCTCTTAGTTTGTGACTATGTAATATTCATTTATTCTAAATAATAGAAATAGACAGTAGTTACAGTCTAAGCAGGATTCCAGGTTCTGATAACACGTTCCTTCATTCTCCTGGAAATCTTAAAAGGCGGGGATACAATTCTTGCTGTTTCTAATTAAAGAAAGAGTGATTCAAGACTTTAGATGACTCCCCCAGGCTATAATGTGAGTAGGTAGATCAGAAGATCAGGAATCAAACCCAGGTGTTTCTACCTGTGAGGCCCATGCCTACTGTGGGCTACAGCCCTGCCAGGTTTGTGTAGGAGAGGGAAGAGGGACAGGAGCCAGAAGAGAACAGCTTTTTATCAGGAAGAAGGGCTCAGTGCCAGAAGAAGAGACACCATGTGACAAATAAATGATCTGCCATTGCTCAGTCCCCTTCTTCCTATATCCCGTGTCAGCATAGCCTCTCTCAAACACTGATGGACAGCCAATCTGCCTGCCTGGGAGAAGGTGGTGGAAGCCTACAGTATGAAAAGGTTTCAGGACAGCTTTACTAGAAGTACTGGCTTGTACACACACACACACACACACACACACACACACACACACACATGGCATATGGTTGTTCTCAGAAGAACTCTCTATATAATAAACGTGATTTTGCCTCTTTACTTAACACAAATTCAACCCTGTCTTTGTGTGTCTTCATACACCTCCATGCTTTCCAATTCTAGAACCAAATGACTGGCTTCTCCTCAGAGTGGTTTTGGTTCTTGTGAGGAGTCTCGTGTGTGTGATCATGTGACAGGGGGCCTTCCTTCACACTCGCAAGTAGCAGCGAAGAATTCTGTATCTGAGATCACTGGCTACAAAAAGCTCTCACTAGTCACTGACTACAGCTGCTCAAATATTCCTAGACCATTTCTGTTTCAGTACGAAGCACCAGAGAGATGTTTGTTACTCCAGTTACAAAGGACGAAATTCTTGGGAACTCAGAAAAATAATTGTATATGTGTTGAAGGAGGCAAGGCTTATTGACATGTAATATATAAAAACTCATTTCAGGTCCTACCCCTTAACTCATGAAAGAAAATTTCAATTTAAAATATCGATTGTTCAAGTTATTGCTTTGAATAATCATGAAGGATTATCATTTTTCTGTTCAAAAAAACTTTATGTGCATACTTATTTTGAAAAAGTTGATAATAGTAGACTATTCTTGCAAGGACATATTATCAGTCGCTGCTGCTGCATACATATCCTCAAATATTCCAGTGACTCAGAAGCTGAGACTGGAATCTCGGGGCTGCCTGCCTCTCGTCCCTCGCCCCAGTGCTGAGGTATCCCGTAGGGTTAGGACTCCAGATCAGATGTCTGTCTCTGGGCTCTGGCTCCCCACAACAGAGTTGGGCCTCCCAGCTCAATTCAGGTGGAACTGAATCGTAACTTATCAAACATGAAATCACTTTCTTCAGCCTCTTGGCCAAACTAGTCAAGAGCCCACTGAACACAGGTTCGGGGGACAGCACCAGTTGATGGAGAAGGGACAGCTTCACACTGTAGGAGAAAGAGTTCCTGAGATGGGAATTACTGTTGAAGTCATCTGGGAAAATAGTCCCCTAAGGAGCGACTATTAGTTTTCAATGCCGGGATGGTTTGCCATGTGCATTACTCAAGATGTGAGCTAAAAGATGGGGAAAAGCACTTCCACCTGAACGAGCTCTCTGACGGGGCAGCCACTTTACCGAATATACAGGTTATAGCAATAGTAACAATGGCAGCTACTAAATTTTACAGTGTTCACTGTGCCAAATGCTACTCAAGTGCCTTGGCCATGCCAGCCAATCCTGGAGACTGACATAAACGGAAGCTAAGAAACCAGCCCAAAGTTACACACCTGAAAAACAGTCACTTCCAGCTGTGGGCTGAGAAAATCCCAATCCGTTTGCTGTGTGCTCTAACCACCTTGCCATCTTCCCTCTCCAGCCCAAAGGAAGAAATAGAACGGGGTGACAAACAACGATGAAATGACATCCCGCGTCAGGCCACAAGCCAGGCGTTAGGATCCACACGTGACTTCTGTTAGTCCTCACCAATGACCCTGGGTTATTGTGGCTGCCATCTCAGGGAAAAGAGAATCAAGGTTCGGAGATGCGAAGTAGCCTGTGCAAACTCAGAGAAATGGAGAATTACCCCGAGATTCACGGCCAACCCTCTGACTGAAGTTCTCCAATTCTGCGCGTCGCTTCTCAGCGTCCGGTCACAGGGCTTTCGCCAGGCTCCCCCTCAGTCTTTGCTGAGGTAATTCTCGAAAGAGTCTTTTGTTTTATTGAGGATACCACATTTGGGGATGTAGCTAGGTGACTCAGAGCAGCTTGAATCCCTCTATTAAAAACCTTATAATTGATGATGAGACTTCAGGGACTTCCCTTTCATTTATGTTTGCCTCTGTAAACTCCTATTGGACTTGAACTATGACTTTTATCTTAGGTAGTAAGTCTGACTTCCGGCAGGATTTCCCCCTTGCTCCTAAGAATATACCTTACTGAATACATGGCATTTTAAAGAACTTAACTTCTGCCCTACTAGACCAATAAGGAAGCAGCACCTGCTCTGGAGAACAGGTCCTCAGCTCTGATTTGAAGGCACTCAGCCACTGTGGTCGTCGGCACTTAGGCAGAACTATGCTGCAAGACATTTTCTAAATATTTTTTTGATCTTGTGCCCCACTTTTGGGTGTCTCTAATCTCAGCTGTAGTTGGGTTTTTGACAGATTCTGAGAAAGTTCATTGAGCTGCTAAGGAAGAAAGAGGCAGCTTGATCTGCAAATGTTAAGATAAGTTGTATACTCTATTAATGTGGCTGACAGACTCAGCTCTCATGCCAGATAGCTTTCTCAGACTTACTTCTTGGGCTGACAACTCAGGTTTTAATTCACTCTTGACCTCATACTCAGAGAGTTAAACTGTCTGCATCTTTCAACAACAAAAATGACACATATCATCACTCCAAGTCTGACACCTTGCTTTCTGGGCTAAGAGGTCGTGAACTTAGACCTTGTCCATAAAGCAAGCCAAGGATCTTCAATTGTTAATATTCTTATCCAATTAAAATGACATTATTTAAAAGTCACTCCTGTTCCTAACTCAAACTGATGATATAGATCATGCTGAATGACAAATGTCTTAGACATCTACAGAATCTACCAATAAGCAACACTCCAGCATCAACACAAACAGGAAGCGGTGAGTCTGAGATAGATCTCTTCACAGAATCTACAATCTATTCACATGTACTTGTTTTAGCTCACTTGCTAGCATAATAGTTCTTCGATGAAGAGAACTCTTTTTCAGATTCTGTCAATTTGTTCAGAGTTGTCTCAGTAACTTGTTCCCAGGACTTTGCTTTTACTCGGAATCCATAGTCAGTCAAAGTCAAGGGAAAGAGGGGCTGGAGTTTTGTGTGTGACTGGAACCTGTCAGCACTCAATGGGCCACAACAAACATCACAGTGGTTGTGATTTATCGGAAGCCTGACTTGTAATTCATCTAATGTCCTTGAGGGATCTTGAGCTGTTGACAGTGTCTCGTCATATAGTAGACACCCTGCATGACTGCATGAGTGGTTACAACTCATCTGGAAAACTTTGCTACTGTTGTACCTGGGTGACAGAAGCTGCTCATGAAATCCTTTCCAGACAACACTACAATTCACTGCAAATGCTTACAAAATGCATGCTTTGGTGATTGCCTTCAGGTTCCTATGGAGAATGCCAGGAGGGGTAGAAGCCATCCTTGTGTCTTTTGACACACCACTAAAAGCAGCCTTCATCCAGATTAAAAATATATACAAGTGAAGCAAATTGCTTTCATCTCATCATCCACTCAAGCCAGTAGAGGAGACTGTATCATCTGAGTTGGAAAGGATCCTCTGCCTCTGTGGTACAGCTGGGGACTTGGAGAACTCAAGCATCTTTGGACAGACAATTTCTCCTTCTTTCTTACCATATTGTCTTCACATCTCTTTTTACACTCACTCTAGTTTCCCATGGAAACAAGGTTCTTCTCTGGACCTTCATTGTCTGTTGATGTGGGATTCCCCTCTGTCTGCTGCGATTACCATTAATGAATAAAGAAACTGCTTTGGATCTATAGCAGGGCAGAACTTAGGTAGGCAGGGAAAATTAAGCTGAATGCTGGGAGAAAGAAGGGTGGGGTCGGGAGATGCTATGGAGCCGCCACCAGAGCCAGACATGCCGAAACTTTTCCGGTAAGCCACAGCCACTTGGTGATACACAGATTAATAGAAATGGGTTAAATTAATATGTTAGAATTAACCAAAAAGAAGCTAGATCTAATGGGCTAAGCAGTGATTTAATTAATACAGTTTCTGAGTCATTATTTCAGGGCTAAGTGGCTGGGAACCAATAAGCAGCTTTCTCCTCTAACAGTCTGTTTCCCTCTAACTTCAGCCACAAGTAATTTTGGGATGTTCGCAAGTCAATTTTAATGCAGGTTGAGGATATATAATCCAAGACATTTAGACAAGAAGTGTTGGGATTTCAGGTTTGGGCTAATTTACTAATATTTGCATACAAAGTGTGTGTGGCCTTAGGGAATAAATCAAAGTGTAAACATAAAATTTATCACTAATTTAATATTATATATACCATATATGCATAGCATGAAGATACTTTCATATAATATTTTTTAGTATATAATAGTTATATATAATAATTGATTTCATTATGAAATTTTCATACTTGGGCATAATGTATTTTGATCATACCCATTCCATTATCCTCTCCTTTCCCACTTCCAATAAACTCCTTCTTCTTCTCAACTAGGCACCTAGTCCCCTTCTATTTTCTGGCCTGTGGGTGTGGGGGGAAAGTTACACTGGAGTTATCTGGAGGAGCATTGATAAGCGAGTTTTACAAGCACACAGGCCCCTGTCAGTGGCCACACCGCCCAAAGTGCTGAATCGCCCTGCTTGTGTTGCAGGTCGAATTACTCAAATATGGAATTACTCAAAGTTGTTAGCAAGAAAAGTTCTTAAGAAGAGAATGTGGGCAAAGGAAATGAGGAATTCATCTGACATGGCAATCTTTAAAAATTACCGTGGAAGTTTAACTTGGGAAGGAGTATGATACTTTTGATTACTTGATTATGAGATCATTGAAAATAAAAATCCTGTAACTGCATTTCAATCTTTGTACCTAATGTTATTGCACTGTTTTACTGCTAAAATATATATTTCTCCCCAACTCACTAGTTCTTTCCCCAAAGTTATCTTTAGAGGGTGGTCCTATATTTGAAGCCAAATAGCAAGGCTAAGTTTTTTGAGAATTTCCCACTGCCTCTAGCAGTTTGGTTCAGTTGGACCATTTACCCTGAATTAAAGTGAGGCTGACGAGGGTGGATCTCACACCAGGGAGGAGGGTAGAGCAGCTGGGGATGCTTCTGAAGCTCAGACAGACGAAAGAGACTGCAAGTGATCTTAAGCCTTTCTTTGATCATTTACTAATAACCTTTTTCAAAATAATACATGAATTTACTGAATCATGAACTTTGGAAAATATGTATCATCTTATATCTGAAAGATTAAAACAAGAATGGCCAGGAAGGAATGCAAATTTAAAGTTTCTAAACTTTTATGACCTAATTTTAACGTCCAAAGTAGATGTTGCTATATTGTCACAAAGATCTTGTTTCACTTTGCTCCAAATATCTTATCTAGACATGTTTATAGCACCTGCTAGACTACACAACAGGTCCAGGTGAGGTCATTTCAGTGACACACACACACACACACACACACACACACACACACAGAGACAGACAGACATGGACATACATAGAGAGAACCGGAGCTTAAGGCTGGCAGCCTTGTTTTCTATCTCTCGGGTTTCCCTCTCCATTCTGATGACTGGAACAAGATAGACAACCACTAAAGCTGATCTGTAGCTCCTTACCTGATGTTCAAAAAACATCTGTTGAATCATTTAGATTCCCTCTCAAGAATGTAAACTAATAAATTCACAGAGAAGGAATCCAAGAAGCATTATTAGGAGCAAAAGCTGAATCAGTATGCTACAAGCGGGTTGGATTTCCAGTGACCACTCTGCAGAAGCCAGAGAGAAGGCAACAGGAGTCGAGAGAGAAATTGCATACCTACAGGAGGAAAGAAGCAAGAACTTAGCCCCAGAGCCCCGGAGAAAGACAGGCAGCCTACCAAACAGCCTCTGTTCTTTCTTAGATCCAGGTAGAGACTTCAGCAGAAGCCCCCTTTTCTAGAAGGGTCGCTAATGAATTTCTCTGTCTTTTGTTATTCAAAACAACCTAATGTCAATGTCTTTTACAGAATCCATGTAAAAGGACTCAGGGCTGCCAACATCCATTAGGCAATGGAACTTGATAATTTGACGTTCAGGGTACTGACATTGATCCTTCCAATAATGACATCTGAGAAAATTTGGCAAGGTATTTGCATGTTGGCCTGCTTTCCTGAAACAAATTTGTCTCTTTTCATTCCCCCATGCTAATGTAAGCCAACCTAGTAGCTCAGCCACAGAGGACAGAAACCCCAGCAGAGGACTTCAGAGCGATGGAAAGCAGTGTGGGATGTGGGAGGTCGCTTACAGTCCTTGAACAAGCAACAGGTGCATTAGCAAGGACAAGACTCATTGTTCTCAGAGTGAAGAGTTAGGAGGGCACTGAAGTTGAAGAGTTTTTCAGAAAGTCTGAAACAGCAGAGAGTGTTTGTGCATGTGAACGCTCACGTGTGTATGTGTACACATGTGTGCGTGTGTGTGCACATATGTGTGTGTGTGGTGCTGAGGCAACAGAGTGGTAAGCAGAGGTTGGGCCTACGATTGATGGCCTCTGTCAGGAAAGTTGTCATGTATGATCAGGAAAGTGGTGGACATCTTGTCTGGCTTCAGGAGTGCAAAGCTCTTACTGGAGAGTCATCCATCACAGTTCATGACTCTCCTCATAGCACCTTGAGAACAGATATCTTCAGCCCTGTGGGTTTTGTCTCTTTGGGGCAGGAAGGCACCTACGTTAAAGTCCTCCAGCTAGAAACATACTGGGACTGAAACTGTTGACCCTGATAGACATATAAAGGGATATTCCATGACATCACTAATAGGTATATAGTAAAAATACAAAAAAAAATAATAACTGCCCTAGTTACTTTCCCATTGCTGTGATGAAATAAGCCAACAAAGGCAACTTAAACAAAATAGTTGATTTTTGCTTACAGTTCCAAAGGAACAAAGTCAATCATAGTGATGAAGAAGAGACAGAAACAGCAAAGCATGGGATCAGGAGCTGGCTTGTCACACTGTGTCTGCATGCAGGAAGCAGATGGGATGGAGAAAATGCATGCTGACACTCAGCTCTTTTTTTTTTTCATTTATACAGTCCAAGACCCCAGCTGTGGAAAGGACCTAGAGTGGGTGGGTCTTCATACACACAGTCAAAAATATCCACGCAGCCACACCCAGAGCCCTCGCTCCCAGGTGATTCTAGATTCTGCTGAGTTGGCACTATTAACCAGTGCCATAGCATACTTTTAAAATGCATGGATTAGGAACCAAATATTTTGTATCTAATGCTCACCTCTGCCACTTTCAAGCGCTCTAAGTCCCGATTTCTTTGTCTCTATCATGCAGGTATTGATAGTCTCTACTTCATTCAGTTATTGTGAAAATTAGATACGGTGTCTGTGAGAAGTCTTTAAGCCATGCCTGGCACAGGATAAGCACACTGTTATTGTTAATATCATCTGCTGCAGGTCAAGAAGACAGGCAGATTTGCAGAAGATATTTGGTCAGCCACAGGCTGGAAGGAATTCAAGTTCTGTTTGATACTGGTTCTTTCTTTTCTTTTCTTCTTCTCCATTTTATTTTAATACTTCACAACACAGCTGAGCTTTGCCTTTCTCATGCTTCTGAAGGATGTATAAGGCCACTAGACTTCATCTTCCCTTGCAGGTACAAATCTGAAAAATAGGTAATGTCCTTTGCTGACTCATCTTTCTGTGTCACTGCAAAACTCTGGCTCTGTTGTCACTCTTCTTCTGACAACCTATCTTTTCTCCCAGCTTCATGCAGCAGAAGAACCATAGCCACTTCCCCAAGCAGTGTATACCGTTGGCACACTCCAGAACATCCTATAAAACAATCCAGGGTTCAGCACAGAGACCTGGCACGGAGACACTCTGAGTCTTTGAGTGCCAAATTTGCTCCTGCTTCACACATCTTCGGTCAGACTGCTCTCCCTCAGATCCAAGTTCTTCATCTGTACTTCATCTCCTTGACGACTCAGCCTTCTGCTCAAGCCCTTCTCTTCCTGCCCACTTTTACCTCTCAGACAGCACTGCCTAAAACTCCTGCCACACTGTCAACACCTGGGTTTACTCCAAAATTCTCCCACTTTCTCTCCATTGGAAACATCGTCATGCAGTTGGGAGATCCCCCGCCCCCAGTCATACACAGACTTCTCTAAAGAGTGCTCCCATCCAACCACTGTTGGATCTAATAACCTGTTGCTCAACCCCAGCAGTTGTGACATAGAGTGGGCTCCTGGCATAAGTAAGCTAAGCTAATCAGAGTCTCTCCCTGCTAGAATTTGGCATGGGGTGTAAGAGGGACCAAGCAGATTTTATTTATCACAGTGGCTAAGGCCATTGTCTTAGAGTTTCCATTGCTGTGATAAATACTATCACCAAAAGCAACCCAGAGAAGGCAGGATTTATTTTAGCTTATAGCTCCCAGGTCACACTCTATCACTGAGAGGAGTCAGGTCAGGAACTCAAAGCAGGAACTTGGAGGCAGGATTAATGCCGAGGCCATGGAGGGATGCTGTTTCCTTGATTGCTTAGCCTGCTTTTTATAGCACCAAGGACTACTAGCCCATGGGTGGCACTGCCTACAGCAAGCTGGGCCCTCCCACATCAATCATCAAACAAGATGAAGCTCTATGGTCTCATCCACAGGTCAATCTGGTAGAGTCATTTTCTCAATTGAGGGTCCCTTTTCTCATATGACTCTAGCTCATGTCAAGTTGATATAAAACTAGCGAGCACAGTCCTATAACCTTAGGAACAGTATGGTAAAGTCATCCTCTGAGAGACAGAGACCATGTAACCTTGGTTTCTGGTTCTATCCCAAGGAAGCACAACTGTACTTCTTGTCCTTGTTTTGCCTGAACTACAAACAAACCTTTGTTTCAAGTTATCAATTACTTAAGGTTAGTAATGTGAATTTCAGACATTTGCAACTAACAGCCTATAACTAAGAAAGTAGTAAATAGAAAAATAGAATAGCTTATCTTAATTCATGCAGATTAACACAAGAGGCTATGGGTCATACCATAAGTTAGTATATAAATACAAGCTCCTGATGCTAAGTGTAATCAGTGGAAGACCACCTTCCTAGAATGTGGAAGCCCTGGAATCAATCCTTAGCACCAGAAGAAAAATTCTACAAACATACCATAAATTAATAATAATCCACAAATTGTGCTGAGCTTATCTGGTCATCTCTTATGGAGTCCTAGGAGAGTCACAGAGGGCTCCACACACATGGTAAATGTTTGGGACCATCTGCTGGCTAGGGCTCTCAATTCTTTCCTGTACTGGGACAGTCCAAACTTCTTCACAGCATCGTGGAGCCACTCCCAGCACACAGGCACTCAAAAGCAGCTACCTGTTGACACGTGGCCAAAGAACACTGTCCATGTAGCTACTATAACTAAGGAACCGCATTTTTAATTTCATTTACTTCTGATTCATTTTTACTTAAATAAAAAAGGGACAGAGGCTACATATTATTGAGAATATTTAAACGGTCCTAATAAAAAGCAGTGATTGACAGAGTGGTATAAAAGCAAGACAATATCACATTCTGTGTATAACTAACATACTATTGCCCCAAAACGTGTTTAAAAGTAAGTGGATGGAAAGAGATAAGCCGCACAAATAGTGGCCTTAGAGGCGGGTTGAATATTTAAATATTACACACAAAAAAGACTGTAAAAATAAGTTCAGTATCCTTGATGACATATTAAAAAGTGGGAATTTCTAATAATGAAACATGGATAACTCATCGAAAAGACAGAACAATTAAAAATATATGAACTCGACACAGTAGAAGTAGCTTCAGTGGCTGACAATCACCATGCTGCTGGCATGCCAAGTTTCCTCTAGTATAAGACAAACAAATGTGCGCGACCTCCACTGGAACTGGAGTGGGACTGAACCAGTTACCCAGGACAAGGAGAGAACGGGCTCCACCAGGAGCAGAAGATAGTCCCAGGACTCGAGCGGATCAGGATTGACCCAGCGACCGGATCCAGAGCCAGCGATCTCCACCAGAACAGGTCTAACTCCAAGCCAGGGATATCTACAAGAGGAGATCTAGACCAAGATTTACAGAAACAGATCAAAGCCAGCAGCCTAGACCAAAGTAGGCTTGAGACAGCAAACTCCAAGAGAGTAGATCAAAATACGGGAACACTGAGCTACCTCCAGGAACAGGAATAACCAACAAAGTAACTTGAACTGGGACACTGACTGTACCACTAGGAAAACCATCTTAGGTTTTGATCTACTGACACATAGGAAATTATTCAACAGAATCTTAGACACCACCATCCACACCTATTAGAGGAAAAGATGAGAAGAAAAGGTAGGATCACAAGCTACACCACAAAGAACAACACAATACCAGTGAAACCCAAAGACCCTACAAAAGTAAGCCCAGAACAACCAAATATGGATGACCCAGGAGAAAATTATCTAAGAAATAACCACAAGAGAATATCTGAAATTATTAAAGATGAATTGAGAAATTACCTTAAAGAAATGGAAAAAAAATAAACAAAAAATTGGAAGATATCACCAAATCACTTAAAGAAAACCAAGAAAAAGCACACAAACATATAACAGAAACTATTCAGGTCTTGAAAACTGAGATAGAAAAAATAAAGAAAACACAAGCAGAAGGAATTGTAGAAACAGAAATCATGAGGAAAAGAACAAGAACCACAAACGCAAGTACAAACAACAGAATACAAGAAATGGAAGAGAGAATCTCAAGTGCGGAAGATAAAATAGAGGAAATAGACTCATCAGTTAAAGAAAACATTAAATCTAACAAAAGACTAACCCAAAATATCCAGGAAATATGGGACAACATAAAAAGGCCAAATCTTAGAATAATAGGTATAGAAGAAGGAGA
>PVIU01013903.1:0-54077 GCA_004026605.1 Ondatra zibethicus | reverse complement strand
CTTCTAGTACTTTCTGTAAGGCTGGGTTTGTGGCTATGTATTGCTTAAATTTGTTTTTATCCTGGAATATCTTGTTTTCTCCATCGATGGTGAAAGAAAGCTTTGCTGGGTATAGTAGTCTGGGCTTGCATCCATGGTCTCTTAGTGTCTGCAGCACATCTATCCAAGACCTTCTGGCTTTCATGGTTTCCATAGAGAAATCAGGTGTAATTCTGATAGGTTTACCTTTATATGATAGTTGACCTTTTTCCTTTGCAGCTCTTAATATTCTTTCTTTATTCTGTGTGTTTTGTGTTTTGATTATTATATGGTGAGGGGATTTTTTTTTGATCCAGTCTATTTGGTGTTCTGTATGCTTCTTGAACCTTCATAGGAATATCCTTCTTTAGGTTGGGAAAGTTTTCTTCTATAATTTTGTTGAATATATTTTCTGGGCCTTTGAGTTGTATTTCTTCTCCTTCTTATACCCCTATTATTCTTTGGTTTGGTCTTTTTATGATGTCCCAGATTTCCTGGATGTTCTTTGTTAAGAATTTTTTGGATTTGTTGTTTTCTTTGATCAATGAGTTTATTTTTTCTATCGTATCTTTTAGATTCTTTCTTCTCTCTTGTATTTTGTTGGTTATACTTGTCTCTGTAGTTCCTGTTCATTTACCCAGATTTTCTATCTCCAGCCGTCCCTCAGTTTGTGTTTTCTTCATTGCCTCCATTTCAGTTTTCATGTCTTGAAATGTTTCCATTACCTTTTTGATTGCTTTTTCTTGGTTTTCTAGGGTATCTTTGAGGGATTTATTCATTTCTCCTAACTTTGTTAGTCTTCTCATCCATTTCTTTAAAGGTGTTTTTCACATCTTCTTTAATGGTCTCTATCACTTTCACAATGTTACGTTTAATGTTGATTTCTTCTGCTTCTTCTGGATTAGGTTGTTCAAGTCTTCCTGTTGCATATTTGCTGGATCCTGGTGTTATCATGTTGCTTTTCAGGTTATTGGAGGAATTCTTGCATTGACCCCTGCCCATGTCTTCCTTTGAATGTGGTCAGGGGAGTCTCGTTGGCTTGGTCCGATTTATGTTGTGGCTAACTGTGTATTTGGGGATTTTTCTTGTTCTGCCCTCTCTTAGGTCCCCTTAGCACTGGAGTTGGCTCTCAGATCCCTTCTTCCCTGAAGTAGGCTGTGGTGGCAGATCTAAGGACCCCCTCTGGATGGATCTGCTGTTACTGGATCATGTCTACTTGTTGGTCAAGGACCTCACAGATAAAATGGCGGGCTTGGTATATGCCGGCCCCATGTAACAAAGAAACCCCTGCAGCCTTGCACTCACCACTTTGTCCCCAAAGCCTCAGCCCTGAAGCAGGCTGAGTTGGAAGATCCTAGGACCCCACAGATAGAAAGGGGTGCTTGGGGGCAAGCTGGGGTGGGATAAGTAGGAAAGCCAGTAGCCAGGGAGAAGCCCTGCTGAATGGCCAGAAAGTTTAGGGGATTGGAGGATGCCTGTACTCCCTTCCCAGGGCATCTGGGCAGCCAGGCGGGGACACACACACTCACCCCTCCAGATGGATCTGCTGATTATATTCTTTTAGCAGAACAATAATATGTGGTTTTCCCTCTTGGCTGTCGGCCTATCTAGTCTTATGTTCTTGACCACCAAGACATCCTTGGAGTAATTTTAACTGAAAAGTTAAGAATAAAAACATATATTTTCTCCAAAGCACATGGTAGAGAGAACTGAAATCTAAATTCTAGCTCATCCTGGGCAGGGCTGAGCCCTGGTCCACAGATAATCCTGGCATGCCAGTCTTTGAGCCTTAACCCTACTGGTAAACCGGGGCTGACTATACTTTATTTGGTAAATGGCTTGGCTGGTTTTGTGAACCTGAAAGACCCCCTAGTGCTTGGTTTAACGGGTTCATTCTTGTGTGCATCCGTACCATCAGTGGCTCAATATTATTTCATCATGTGGGTATTACATGCTTGGTTTGTTTCTTGACTAGTATGTGGACATTTGACTTTGTCTATTATAAACCAATCTGCTATGGACATTCATGTGTAAGTTTTAGTGTCAACAAATATTTTAATTTCCCCTGGTACACATATTTAGGACCCAAATTACTGGGCCATGTGGCTGCTCTGTACCCAACCTTTCAAGAAACTGAAAAATTATTTTTATCAGAGTGCCCACACTATTTTACGTTCTTACCAGCAAGGTATGAAGGTTCCAGTTTTTCACATCCTCACCAGAGCTTGGTATTACCTCTTTAGTCATAGTCAGCCTAGCTGGTGTGGAGTGCTATTTCACTGTGCTTTTGATTTCCATTCCATAATGATTAATTATCATATGTTTATGGTTCATTTATGTATTTTCTATTGAGGAATGTTGCTGTAGAATATTATTTTAAGATGTGTTACATTTGTTTATGCTGTGGAACATTTGTTTAATGATGCAAAGATGTATTACATTCTTTTATGTTGCATTTGTTTAACTCTGTGAAACTGTGCTACTTTTCTTGTCTAAAACACCTGTTAGTCTAATAAAGAACTGAACGACCAATAGCAAGGCATGAGAAATGACAGGCGGGGCTGCCAGGCAGGGAGAATAAATAGAAGAAGAACTCCGGGAAGAAGGATTGAGGAGCAAGAGAACAAGGAGAGGAGAACACTAAGGGCCAGCTACCCAGCCACACAGAAGTAAGAAAAGGAAAAAACCCAGAGGCAAAAGGTAGATGGGATAATTTAAATTAAGGAAGGCTGGCTAGAAATAAGCCAAGCTAAGGCCAGGCATTTATGAGTAATAATAAGCCTCCGTGTGTGATTTATTTGGGAGCTGGGTTGTGGGGGTCCCCAAAGAATAAAGAGCCAAAAGAGTAATTAACAAACAACTACAGAATGCCTTTTATAGTGTTTTGTAAATTTTAAAATCAGGTTGTCTTTTCATTGCTGTTTTAAGGTGCATATATGCAAGCAACATTAAATGGACTCAATATGTATACTATACATATACTATATACTATACTCTCTATATGTAACAAATAGTTAAAGGGGTCATACATTTGAGAGGGGAGAAGTAGAGGGTAAAAAAGATGAGTTTCAGGGGAAAGAGGAAGTGGTAGAAATGATGCAGCACAGTAATCATGTATAAAAGTCTAAAAAGTAAAATTAAATTAATAAAGGCTCAATAATATATTAGAGATACTAGATTTTTTTATCCAAAATGTAGTTTTCAATTTTTCTCCTATTTTGTAGACTCCTTTCACTATATTGATAGTCACCTTTGTTCTAGAAATGAAAATTAAAATTTTCATGTGTAACGACCTCATTTGTATTAATACTGATCCATAGTTTATTTTTTAAATACCTCTATAAAGCTCCACCTTCTTCCTTTTTTCATTCTACTATTGTCATACAAAGTATCCTTTAATTACTGGTATTACCAATGTGGATTTCTTGCTTACTAGTTTATGCAGATATGTTTTAACTAAATGGGAGGAAAGAAAGCCAAGAACAAAGATAAATCTATTCAAATTACTGTTCAGTGTTTTATTTTTTCATTTTAGTTTGAAGGATTCCTTCAGCATGTCTTTCAAAATTGTTTTAAAATATTTTTTTCTGGGGCTGGAGAGCTAGCTCAGAGATTAAGAGAATTAGGTGCTCTTCCAGAGGTCTGAGTTCAATTCCCAGCACCCACATGGTGGCTCACACCATCTATAATGAAATCTGGTGCCATCTTCTGGGGTGTAGGCATACATGCATGGAGAACACTGTATACATAATAAATAAATCTTTAAAAAATATTTTTCATCATGTGTGTTTTACCTGGATTGCATGCAGTACTCACACAGGCAATAAGAGGGTCCTGGATCTTCTAGAACTGGAGTTACAGATTGTTGTTGGCCACTGTGTGGCTACTGAGAACCAAACACAGGCTATCTTCAAGAGAAACAAGTGCTCTTAACCACTGAACTGTCTCCAGGTCACCTTACCATTTCTTATAGGGCAGATTTGCTAGTCAAGAATTACCTCACTATTTGTTAATCTGAAAATGTGTTCCTTTCTTTATTTTTGAAGGATGCTTTTTGCTAGATATATAATTGTTTATTTCATCTCCATCAGTGATTTGACCTGGCATTCTAATGCCTTCTGCCATCTATGATCTTTGATAAAAAATGAAATATCACTATTCCCTTTCTGCTTTCAAAAGTCTATCTTTGGCATTGGCTACTAATAATTTGGTTATGACATGTGGCTCCATCTGAATTCATTCTACTTTGAGTTGGGTTTCTTCAATGTGTAGATGAAAATTTTCCATCATACTTGGGAATTTTGAGACAATAACTTTCTTTCTTTTTTTCTTTCTTTCTTTCTCTTTTTGGTTTTTCGAGACAGAGTTTCTCAGTAGCTATGGATCCAGTCCTGGAACTAACTCTGTAGACCAGGTTGGCCTCAAACTCACAAAGATCTGCCTGTCTCTGCCTCCTGAGTGCTGGGATTAAAGGCACGTGCCACCATGAAATTTTTGCCCTTTTCTTTCCTATTTTTGTATTTGCATTGTGCATATACTTACATGTCTAATAAACTCTAACATAGCCTACTCCCCTGAGGCTCTGTTAGATTTTCTTTATTCTTTTCTTTCTTTGATCTTCACATATCATAATATCAATTGCTCCAGATTCAAGTTCACTGACTCTTCTGTCTTCTGTTTACTCAAGCCTACACTGAAGTCTTCAGTTCACGTTTTAAATTTTGAATTTCATAATTCCTACTTGGTCTATTTTTCATATTTTCTCTCTTTGCTGATATAGTTCATATCAGTACAGAAAGAAACATCATTCTCATAGTTCTCTTTAGTTCTAGAAATATAACTTCCATTTGTTTCTTTTTTGAAGATATTAATTGATTTTATAAAGAATTGGCACTTGCTGGCAGTGGGGGTGGATGCATTTAATTCCAACACTGGGGAAGCAGAGGCAAGTGGATCTCTATGAATTCAAGGCCAGCCTGGTCTACAGAGCAAGTTCTAGGACAGGGCTACACATAGAAACCCTGTCTTGAAAGCCTCCCCAAACGAACAAACAAACAAACACAAAGTATTGACACTTCACAAATATCCAATGATAAGCTGAAACATAATTTTCCTACCCCAAGGAGATAAAATTCATCTAAAGTAGATCAGTGTGCATAACAAGTTTATATTAAAAATCATTCTTCATGCATACTTCTCATATGCTCATAAAGCAGTCAATGTGAAACAAATGTAAAACTTGTTTTATGCTTGAATTCAGTTAATGCCCTAGGAATCACAACTTTTAAGTATTTACCAGTACCATAGTATATCAAAATACTATAGTACTTTATATATTGATAATCAAAGTAAGAAACCAAATACATAAAATTGCCTGAATATTAGTAATGTGCTGTGGGACAATGGTTTTACCCTGTAAAGATTTGTTTATTGTACTTGTTTAATAAAATGCTGATTGGCCAGTAGCCAGGCAGGAAGTGTAGGCGGGGTGACCAGGCAGGAAGTAGAGGCAGGGCAATGAGAACAGGAGAATTCTGGGAAGAGAAAAGTTCAGTCTACAGTCGTCACCTAGACACGGAGGAAGCCAGACACAGAAGAAGCAAGATGTTACTGTCTCGACGAAAAAGGTACCAAGCCACGTGGCTAACACAGACAAGTATTATGGTCTACTATAAGGTATAAGAGTTAATAAGAAGCCTGAGCTAATAGGCCAATCAGTTTACAAGTAATGTAGGCCTCTGTGTGTTTCCTTGAGACTGAACGACTGTGGGACCGGGTGGGACAGAAAACTCCGTCAACAATAATGCATTTTCTACCTATTGCTATTTATAATTTCAAACTTATCAACTGTTTTCAGTGATTTGAATAAACAAATAGTAGTATCTGAGTAATCAAAATAGTCATATTCAGGTTGCAAACTAAAATTTCTCTTTTGAAAATATGGAGGAACACATGAAATACATGGTAAAGGTTCTTTTTCTCCAACTTCTGAAGCCCACAACTAGAGTCTATAGCTTGATTTCCTTATGTCATCCTTGGTGCTCCCTCTTCACCAGGCATCTTGGGAAATCTGAAGGCTCTTAAGCATTTTAACCTGGTGGTCTAAGGCATTTCTTGATGTTCTGTTTCACTTTCCCGAGGGATACCAGAATCTTTATTAAGTAGTGACTATTTTATTTTATTTAAATAACATTTTTTCATTTATTTTACATACCAACCAGTTTTCCCTCCCTCTTCTTTCCCTGATCCCTCCCCTTTTCTGTCTACCCCTCTCCCCATCCACTCCTCCTCCATCTCCATTCAGAAAGGGTCAGACCTCCCATGGGCTTGTGCAAAACATGGCGCATCAAGTTGAGACAGAACGAGGTAATCCAGCATGGGGAACAGGTTACCAAAAGCCAGCTAAGCACCAGGGACAGGTCCTGCTCTCACTATTAGAAGCCTTACTAAGAGACCAAGCTTCAGGATTGTCACACACATGCAGAGGGCCTAAGTCGGTCCTATTCGGGTTCCCTGACTGTTGGTCCAGAGTCCATGAGCTCCCTCGAGCTCAGATCAGCTGTCTCTGTGGTTTCCCCCATCATGACCCCCCTGGCTCATACCATCCCTCCTCCCTTTCTTCTGTAAGACTCTAGGAGCTCAGCACAGTGCTTGTCTGTGGATCTCTGCTTCTGCTTCCATCAGCTACTGGATAGATTATCTCTAATAGCAATTAGGGAAGTCACCAATCTACTTACAGTAGATGGCCAGTTCAGGCACCCTCTCCACTATTGCTTGGAGTCTTAGTTGGGAAAGTACTGACACTTTTTTTCTATTTACCTTATCTTCCAGATTCTCAAGGAAAAGTTGGTATATTTTTTTCATCTTTATCTATGTTTTCTCTATATGTTGTAAGCTCTTTAATTTTTACTTTATGCTATGTTGATACAGTATAGTTCTACCTCTTTTAGATTAATACTACATCTGAAAGTATGAATTCATTTTTGCCGACAGGCTCACCACTTAAGTTCCAGTTCATCTGATCAAACCCCAGCAACAGGTCCCCAGGGAATAGAAGGCTTCAAAAATTTGTATTCATTTCAGAAGCTTATTTTACCCAGACTTCCTCCATGTCACATTTCCAAAACATGTCATTCCTAAACATGCACTACATGTTAGATCTTGAACAATAAATTCTCTCAGCTATTTGGGGTGGCATGGACTATTGAAACGATGACTCCAGTAAGTACTCACATCCATATCTGCAGCTTGTTGGCATCTATGAGATAGGTGGTAACTTGAGTGATATAGACATCTAGTTCATATTTCCCAGGCTTTATACCAGGTTTTCATTTGTTTGTTGTTGTTGTTGTTGTTGTTGTTGTTGTGTGTGTGTGTGTGTGTGTGTGTGTGTGTGTATACCTGTTTTGAATACAAACAGACAGACATTATCCTCGCATGTTAGAACAATTTCCACAGGAGGAAAAATGTGTTTTTGGAATTGTATGTGTTATTATGAAGATCCTGAGAGTTCAGTCATTGTGACGTTTTGTATCTTGAGAGAACTGTATACTGGAGAGATTCTATCTTTAGAACATACTGTTTTGAGGAATACTAACAATCTATTCCATCATGAATTACTTTGATATGTAGTGTGTTTTAATGCATTCCAAATTCAGAATCAGCTGTTCCAGACAGCACAAGGTCTTTATCTTTTTGTACCATCTTTTTTTCTGACCTCAATCTTAACCTTCCAGAAATCCTTAGTTTTTGCTCTATGGCAATCTCTAGCACATTTGCAACTAAATAACATAATCCAGAACAAATACTGAAGGATATCACCATTCTTCACCTCTTGGTGGGTTTTGCTATCTATTGTTTGCTCAGTGACTTTTCTGACCAAAAACTTTAAGTCTTTTGCCTTTGTAGTATATGACCAATGAAAAACATGCTCCTTCAACTTATTGGCCAGGTAGTTTTTGGAGAGAAATTTCTTTAAATGTCTAAAATCCATAACACTCGTAGCCTTTGTCAAGGGGCTGTGTGTGTAGAGCTTGGGGTGGTGCATTGGCCCTCGAGGCAACAGATACTTCTGTGTTAGGCACCTTTCCTTACTTATACAGAGTGAGGCTCATGGTCGGCTAGGACTGAGAAGTTAGACCCCTCTCTGGGTTTTCCTGGGCAGATGAGTTATCTATAAAGATTAGGCCTTCTGCCAGGCGGTGGTGGCACATGCCTTTAATCCCAGCACTCGGGAGGCAGAGACAGGCAGATCTCTTTGAGACTGAGGCCAGCCTGGTCTACAAGAGCTAGTTCCAGGACAGGCTCCAAAGCTACAGAGAAACACTGTCTCCAAAAACAAACACAAAACCAAAACAAAGAAAAAGAAAAAAAAGAATAGGCCTTCCTAGTGAGAAATCCCTCTGCACATTTAGAGATTCATAAAAGGTAAAGCTCTTTAATAATATTATATGTCCGGCCAGCTTTGGCTAATGCTCAAAGAGGAGCTGGCCTCGAATATATTTTGCTAACTTATATACACCTTTGGTATATGCATTCCACAAACACCATCAATACTAATTCCCTTTTGGGTCCTGGCCCAAGGTTAGAGTTTGAACAATTTAAACAGAGACAGGTCCCAGCAAGTCTGGCCACTAGGGCAGATGGGAATCTTACACAGCAAAGATACTGCATTTGCCAGAATTGTTTTAAGTACGCTAGTGCTGTTCTTTTTCAAAGAATTGCTGCCCAGGGTCATCTTGCCCACCTGGCGGAAGAGAACTGGGTTCTTTATGCTTCCTGATGATCTTAGCTCTGGACATGGGTTTAATGACTGGTTGTGTAAGTCAGAGTTGTCTCCTTTCTCATAGGAATGGGGCCTAAAGGTTATCAATTCCGGTGAACTACCATTTACATCTCAGCATCCTGAAGGTTCCCTTATCTCTAACAGGCCTAGTTAGTATGCTGCTTATCTTTGGAGCTATGCTGGAGCCAGAGCTCCTTCAGCTAAATTTGACTTGTGTGGCTCCATATCACCTAAGCAAATTTATTAGTAAATTCTTTTTCACATCAGTTCTATTGCTTTGAGTTTCTTCTACATCAGATACACAGCTCGGAGCAGGCACACAGCCCTTATACATGCAAATGACCTTCCATATTCCAAGGATTTTGTTGATACTTAAGAAAAAAATAAACCCTTGAACATCTCATTCTCTGGCTTTTCATTTGGAGATTTTTGACAGCTTGTTTTTGTCCCAAGTGTTCTCACAGCCCTAGGCTGCTGCTGTGTTAAGCAATCGCTGCTGATTGTTTTTGACAATGCTTCTGGGGGAAAAGGCTTTTCACATTGAATAAACTCTGAGTCCAGTCAAATAAAGATGGGCCTTGGGGAAGTAATTTTCCAGGGAACTTCCAGGCATGGTAATCATGGCAGTTAACTGAATATGGAACTTTGCAGAAACTGAAAACGTATGCCTGTCCCACTGGCTGTTAGGGTACTGATTTCCAAAGGGATGTTGAGATGCTTGGTTTTGAAGCCTCCCATGAAGCGGAGGGAAGGGCAAATGAGAGGAACACCAAGCCAAAAGTACAGCGCCACTCACAGTTCTCAACAAAATCCAGCAAGCTTGTGAATACACACTCTTTGGATTATTACAAATCTTGGGTTAAATTCTAAAATTTTAAACATGTGTCCTTTGACCTCTTCTGACAGAATTCTCACTGCTCTTATGGGAGGAAGAATTTCCAGAAGTCCCAACCCCGCTATTTTCACTGAGAGCACCTGTCAGTTTTCAACTAAGTGGCAAGGCCACAAAAGGTATTGCAGACAGCACCCTCTGAACTTCGCAGGCAGCCTGAACTGAGCTAGGACTCCAGACAATTACACCGATCAATGCAGGAAAACTTTATTTTACATGATATAGCTTGATACTTGAAATTCTGTAATAATGAACGTTGGTCTACAATTAAAATGTGTCATAACTGAAATGATTATTTTTGTAAATAGATTCACATAAAAATGCAGGCAGTAGGGTAGAAATATGCATAGTATATATGGCACCTTTTGCTATTTAGTTCTTTTGAGTGAAATTTAAGATTGCAATTATTCCCTGGTACTTTTGCATATTGATAGTTCATGCTGTGATATCAGCATGAATAATTAAAATACTGACAATGTGATGTCTTAAAAAATGACTTCTAGAACTTGAAATAAAATAGAGATGTAAAAAACATGGATAGCTGTTTAAATAACGATAACGTTTAGTGCTTAGCCCTAAAGATGTTTGGGATAAAAGTTGAGGGGGGATTCAGGTGTAGAGTTACAAGCCTATAATCTCAGCATTCAGGAGCAGGAGGCAGGAAGACTGTGACGTCAATGCCAGCTTGTGCTACACAAGACCTTGTCTCCAAAACCAACAAAAATATTGGGGGGAGTGAGAAGGACAAAGCACAATCTCCACATGATCTCTGTATATTATTGTGTAACTATGAACTGCATCAGCTTTTCTAAAGTACCAGATGAAATCATAAATAATGCAAAATTACTGTGTCTTAATTATGGTTAATAATACAGCTATTTTAATTCATTCATATACATTAAATAACAATACAGTTGAGTGTTAAGAATAGCCATTAAAACCAGAGTGTGGTGCATGCCTTTAATGCCAATAATTGGGAGGCAGAGGCAGGCACATCTCTGTTAGTTCGAGTTTCAGGACTGCCAGAGCTGTTACACAGAGAAGCCCTACGACGACGACGACCACCACCACCACCACCACCACCACCACCACCCTGCTCGCCCAGGCAAAAAAGGAAAAGGAAAAGAAAATACTACACTTCCTTATTTTATTTACTTTCCAGCTTCTCTCATCACGTTCCCTTCCTTATCTACTGCCTTCTATACCTTATTCCCCATCCTAATTCCTAGCTAGTGATCATTCTATTAATGGAAACATTCTAAAAATGGAAACATTCAGAAGACAACAACTTGGCAAAAGAATGTTTGTAATGCTGTCATTTATGTGATAGCTGACCAGGGCAAGAAAAGAACAACTCAATAATCCTCACACCCCCACCACCACTATATTCCAGTCATGACATTACTTCTCTCACACAGTGTCTGCCTTTTCCTTTGTGAGTTTATCTTCTACATAAGCATCCCTAAACAATCCAATTTTGATTTACATACGTTCACACTTACATGCTTGTAATTTGCTGTATATACTTTATTGTGACTACCTTCTTTCCCTCCATATTTTTGAGACATTTATCTGTGTTATTGTAGAAGCCTGTATTTGGTTCATTTTTATTGCCATGCAGTATTCTAGCATACGAATGTAGCACAGCTTGTCTCTCTGAACTGTGATGGCTATCCTGAGCGTTTCTAGTATTTGACAGTTAGAAAGCAGTGCTGTCATGGATGTGAGTGGGTATGTCTCCTAGCACTGGAATTCTGCCTGACTTCTTAAAGAAATGGTACGTCAACAGTTTCCTGGACCAACGTCACGATGGGTATGGTTTGTATTTAGGAGGTAGAATAGGGAATTTTCCCTTTGACACCTGGAGTGATGGGACTGGAGATAAGAGCAACAGAGGATGAGAGGTGAGACTGCTAAGACCTTTCCTTCTCACCTCTTCACCAGAACATAGTGTGTATGCCCTGAAAACCAGGATCAGCTGCCTATGTTACCTGAAGAGAGGATGAGGCAATGGTGTGTATGTGTTAAGTTTTTGTCTCTGTGACAAAGTAGCTGAGGTAATAAACTAATGGAGGACAGATGTTGACTCCTTGTTTCACAGATTTAAATCCATGTATAAGTGTCTCCGCTGCTTTTAAGTCTATGGTAGGCAGAAGCACCGTGACTAGGCGAGGGAGACAAAAGCTGCTTGCTTCATGACAAGCAGGAAGCAGCAAGTGAAAGGAAGGAGCCAGAGACAAGAAATGTTCTTCAAAGACACAGCCTCAGCGGCCTACTTTCCCCAGCTAACTCATAGCTGGACTGATGGATTGAACCATAATTTTCACAACTGTAAAATGAAAACAGCATTATTTATTTAAAGAAGGTTGTTGAAGAAGGTTAGATGAGCTGGGCTCTTTCGTGTGTGTAACAGAGTAACTTACTGTAAGCACAAGTCACTAAACTGAGCCTTTCAAAGGGTTTTGAGATGTTTGCCTCCTAAGTACTTGTTTTTGATTACTTGGGAGAGCAGGGTGATCTGGAGAAATGAGTCGGCAGTTAAGAAAGAGCACTTGTTTCTCTTGTGGAACACCAAGGTTCAATTCCTAGCACCCGCATAGTGACTCACAACCATTCATAACTCCAATTCCAGATGACCCAAAGACCTCCCCTGACCTTGCAGGCCCCAGGCGTGCACCTGCTGCATAAACATATATTCTGGCAAAACACTCTTGCATGGTACATTTTAAAAATCTAAAATTGCTTTAAAAATAAAAGTAGGTAGTACGCACAAAGGCCATCCTGGTTAGTTGTTGTCAGGGCCAGTCTGGCCAACTGTTGTAAAGTGGGTGACATGTATACACCCTGTAGAAGTCTAGTTCATGCTCGATTGGTTGATTTTGGATTCTTTTTAGACAGTTATCAATGACTGCGGAACAGAAGGAGACAACATAAAGTCCATTTCCCCTGTGGTCCAGAAACTCAGGCCACATGCTCTTTTTTTTCAGAGAGTGCCATCTCACCAGCTTTTCTGTGTTATCCATCTAAAGTGACACAATAAAAAAAAATTGTCTCATGTACATCATCTGAGGGGTCCCAACTAAGATTAGAGGAGTCAAAGTAGCATCACACAGGTCTTGCCTCTTGGTCCCTGTTCTTGGATAGCATGTCCCAGTTTTCGTCCCTGTAGATTCTCTTTCCACAGGGAAACTTCCAAAGTGTTCAAAACCAGAAGCTATTGCGGCCTTTTCAGATCTAGTTTAAGCTCATTGCTCGTCTATCCCATTTGTGAAAACCAGCCCCAGGACTAGCTTGCATTGGAAATAGCCTCTTGTGCCTGGTGTGGCTACTCACAACTTTCATCCCAGCACTCGGATGGCAGAGGCAGGCAGATCTCCATAAGCTCGAGGCCAGCCTGGTCTACACCTTGAGTTCCGGCACAGCCAGCGTTACATAGAGAGACTCTGTCTCCACAAAATAACAAAGGGGAAATAAAGAGAAGGAAAGAGAGAAAATAGCCCCTTCTACTTGAGGATGGGAACATCCTGGTCATATTGAATGAGCCTGCAGGATACTGTGGATTGTGGTCATCTTTTAGAAGTAATCTAGCATACATAATTTGTGAGCCATTGGACCCAGAACCCAGTCGACTCTGTTAGAAATGGGCTTGCCTATGTCTCCATTTGCTAGTCCCAGGTGATTAAAAAAGCAACATTTTGGATTTGTTTGAGGAAAGGGGGTTTGAAAGAGATGAAGAAATTAGCCTTTTTCAGAGAGTGCCTTCCCACCGGCCTTTTCATCATCTAAAGTGTGACAGTAAGAAAATACAAATGTAAGATTTCTTATATCACCAGATAGTCCTCTTCCTCTTGAGTGTCCTGAAAAATCTAAAGTGAAGCAGATAAAAATCTTGAGTTGGCAATTCAATAAGGGCTTCAGCTTTTACATAGTGTTCGTGGTTCTCTGAAATAACATGAACATGATGAAGTCATCCGTGGGCTAACTTAGGGGAAAGGAGAACTGGCCTGTTTAAATCTCTGGTTCCTGAAACATTGTCTTCTGCCCGGGTTTCTTCTGCTTGTGCACTTCTGTGCAACAGTCCATCAAAGGGAAATGCGGGGTGTTTCTTGTGGCTTTCATGACAAGGCCATTTTCTTTAGCGTTGAGTTTTGACTCAGAGTGATCCTCTATGGGAGAACTCTGGAGGAATTAACAAGTGCTGCAGATATGACCCTTGACCCTTTATTCCCCTGGGCACTGCGGCTCTTCCCCTTTCCTCCACATTCCTCAGTGGAGGCCCCAGGGCAAAGCATTTTTGTTTCTCTGTGCACAGGATCCTCACCAGCCTGTAATTGTTCCTTCTTGTGGCCACAGTTCCTGACATTCCAATGTTCCAATCTTTGTCCTCTCTTTCACGCCCTGTGGCCTCCGCTATGTCTATCCGTGCCATGAAGATCCATCCCCTCCTAGCCATGCCTGCCCAGCCTTCCTTACAGTGCTCCGCCGAGTACCCCAGAGCCATGTTAACAGTGTAGTACCCCAGAGCCATGTTAACAGTGTGGTGTGGACCTGTGGCCTTCTCTAACCCTGGACCCAGGAGGACTACAGCTTCGGTTCATCTCTGCATGCATTCAAATCAGCCAGGGTGATCAACCTTTATCAAGATACATGTTCTTGTGTCAAGATACAAGAACATAAATGTTCATATTACTATGTATATGTATTTATTAACGTAGTTTATACATGCAGACATGCATGTACATATAAACCTAACAACTCACACATATTTCCATAGACAAACATAAAGATACTTCAGTGTGACTATCATCAGACTCAATACAATATATTCATATAAACATATCCACTTATGGACAGATACATGTAAGTATATGCACACATATATATTCTCATAGGCAATACACATGTATACACACAGGGAAAGGCCACGCTCAGACCTGGGGAAGGCAACAGCTGGCTGTAAAGAAACTACATGTGGATTACGATGGCATATATGTGGATCATGAAGACATTGATTGACTATCATGACATCAGAGGTCAGATGGTCATTTTAAAGACCATCTAGTCCATAATACCAACTCCCACATAATCTCACCGCCAGGGACCCTTTCCCATTCAAGGGAATATTCCAGCTCACTAGCATTTCTGAGGAGGTGGCTTTGTCCCAGGTGCCTTGCCAAGTGTTTTACATACATCATGTTGTTTCAGTCTCACAGAGACCCAGGAAAAGCAACCACAAACACTAGCTGTCCTTCTCAACACAGCACAGATGGCCTTCTTTCCTTTCCTTTTGAGAATACTTTCACATGCATCGCTTCCAGTGGATTCTGAGTTTTGCAATAATGCGGCGAAGGAGGAAAGTTTGGCATTGGCATTGTTAATTCGCAGCTGAGACTCACAAAGGTTGAGGAACTTTCTTAAGCCTGTGACAGCTAAAAACCTATAAGCCAACCCAGATCTTATCCATCCATTTCCAGGCTCCAGTTTCGGGACTTCTGTGTATTTATGCCTTTGTTCACGTCCCATGTATTTATGCTCCCTATGACTTTCCAGGGACTGTCCTAGGTACTTTGAAAACAAACAACAACAACAACAAAAAAACAAAACTGGGTGAGACAGAGGCTTGACTTCAAAATAGCTGTCATTTTAGGGGGGGGAAAGATCAGCAGAGAGAAATATCACGGTATCATATGCCAGAGGCTGGGACAGACTTGGAAAAACTGGCTAGAATAACTGGTTCTGCTGAGAAAGTCAGCAGCGAGCATGGGAGGTGGGGGTGTGGGGGTGGGGGTGTGCTGATAGAAAAGCTGTTTTTCTATGTCTTGCTTTTATCTGTGGGAAGACTGGCCCGCCTCTGTGAAACTGTAAAGTTCGTCACATTCACCTACCTTTGTTTTCTGCAAGAACTGTAAGGCGGTAGTGATTGATTGCAGTACAGTTTCTAAGTCAACGCAATATGAGTTTTTCAATTATTTAGGAGTCGGTAGGATTTCTGCTTACCACAGCTAAATTATTATGGTCAAGAAACCACATATTTGAGTGTAGCTTTTAAAATTGGCTATGCAGTTACCTAACTATTTTAGAAAATGGGTTACAGGTGAAAAAATTCTAACTCAAAACCAAGTGAAATGTTATCGTTTCTATGACGGTCATATGGATTGTTTGGATTTGTTCTTTTCATTTCTAGATGCTTTTCAGTTTCTTTAGTCTCTTTCCCTCTCTCTCACCGAATCCCACTCTTGCTCTCTCACTCTCTCTCCATCCATTTCTTTCTTCGTCTTATGGAAAATTCCGAGCGTACTCAAGGGTTGAGGAATAGCATAGTTTGTAGTCAGTCTGTACTTCTAAAAACTAGCAACATTTTACTAGCCTCCTTTCATGTTTTTCTTTATATAGTCACACCTTTGGGGAGAGCGTTGTTTTAAAACAACTACAGACTTCAGTCTTAGAGGAAGTCAGAGCAGGAATATGAGCAGGATTGAAGGGGGGGGCGTGAAAGGGGTTAGAGGGAGGAAAGCGAAGGGGGAAGTGATGTAATTATATTTTAACCTTTAAATAAACAAAAAACACCTATGGCCTTGTTATTCAAAAAGTTTCAAAAGAACGTCAAAGCAGAATAAGAAGGAAGGTATCTTTCCAAGCATCCTAACTCTGTAGCTGTAAAAAGGCACTCAATTTAAATGAAAAGAAAAATGTTTTAATGAGATGTCTTGTGTGGCATTAGGACATCTAGCAGCACTCAGCTCACCCAGACAAGGTGTTTTGGCAGAGTTCCACCAGAATAAACAATTATGTATGAGTTTTTGACTGAACACCTCGGATAAGAACAAAGCACAATGCCAGAATAGATACATTGACATTTTCATTTTATATAAAGATATCATTGTTGTCACTGTTGTGGAAGCTCATTATATTTGGACTTTAGATAGCATATTCATTTTTTTCTGTCACTGGAACTATAATTCTATTTGTTTCCTTGTCCTCTATTTTCTGGAGGTCAGCCTCCTTAGTTGGGGGACTTAAGATATCTGGACTTGTACTATGGTAACTACAGTGGCACCAGGATTTATCCCTACTCCTTGTACTGGCTTTTGGGGAACCCATTCTCTTTGGATGGATGCCTTGCTCAGCCCATAGTAGGGAGGGCCTTGAACCTTCCCCCAAAGCAATGTGCCTTGCCCTCTCTGTGGAGTGGATGAGGGTTGGGGGGCGAGTGGAGGGAATGGGAGGAGGGGAGGGAATGGGAACCTGGATTGGTATGTAAAATGAAAAAAGACAGTTCTTTCCTTTGTAAAAAATAAAAATAAAATAAAAAAGAAAAACCGTTTAAGTCTCTAATTACAGTACAAATGCTAGCCAGCACCATCACCAGCCTTAGATATGGGTAGTGCCTTCAGTGAGAAGGCCTTATGTTGTATTTTTATTTATGTGCGCTTCTGTGTGTGCATACCACATGTATGCAGATGCCTGCAGACGCCAGAAGAAGGTGTGCACCTCCCTGGAGCTAGAGTCACATGCAGCTGTGAGCCGACTGATGTGGGTGTTAGGAAGTTAAGTCCTCTGGAAGAGCAGAAAGTACTCTCATCTGGTGAGCCAACTCTTCATCCCTTCACATGTAGTTGTATTCCCAGATGGATAAGCTTTGATGTTACTTTCAGAATAGAAACAACTTAATGTAATTAAAATGGAAGTTGTAAAGTAAATCAGAATGTCATCTAAAGAAGATGAGACATTATAAATGCATAACTTATTAGACATTGTTTATTATATTATGCCACATAATAAAAACAGTATACAAAATTCCATATCCAATATGAGCTCAACTCTATAAAAAAAAAAGTGCCTGGAAATGATACTGGAAAGTAATGTGCCAAGAGGTTAACAGTGGTTGCTTCTGAAAAGTAGGGTTATGAGTGATTCTTGTTTTATTTCTTTTATGCTTTTCTGTCTTTTTCAAATTTTCTACAGTAAGCATGTAATTACTTGCATAATCAGAAAAACATTTTTTTCTAAATAAAAAGACAAGCAAGTCTCATAATCCCAATGCCTAGAAGCAGATCAGCCAATCTGTTTTGAATGTTTCCAAGGCAGTGAACCAGGCAAAAAAGTAAGAAGGATGATTTCAGAGTCCCCAGGGGAGACTTGTATAGTTAGTTCCTAGGAAACCAGAAGTTTCAGCCACTCAAAACACATGTAAGTGTTTTTGGTGTGAATCAAAACCTTCCATTAGACATAATTCCAACAGCAGCTGTTACACAACCTGTATAAACTATTTTTGGTGTGAACCAAAATTTTAACAACATAGAAACTCTGTTAACTATTTCATGGTCCCATAGGTACAAGCCTCATCTACCACTAGCCAGGATTAGTTGCCTTTATTTAGGGGAAATGCCTGATGTTGTAGCAGGGCTGAGAAGGAGGGCTTGGCCAAGAAACAGGACTGCCTTCCTGAATGTCTCGCGAACTGCTTTATGTTACTCCTGATTTTTGAAGGCTTTTTGACATGGCTTTAAAAATCAACAGATTAAAGGAAAGTCGTAAGTAATTCCAAGCCATTCTCGTAAGAATAACAGAACTATATACATAACAATGCCATGTTCTCACTTCCTCTGGTTTCCTTCACCAAGAGGAAGCAATGTTGATCTGATATGTATCTTTACATCTTTCTCTATGATATGGAACACATATAAACACACAGTGGAGAAAGCTCCTCCTCAACTTCTTTTAATGAATCCGATAATCAAAAAAGGGTTTGGTAAAAGTTCTCTATGTTTTATCTTGTAGTTTGATTTTATCCCTTACTATATCATGCTTCCTTTCATGCCTAAAAACAAAAGTTATTATTTTTGATAGGTACTGGGGAACTATAAAATATTCAGCTAAAACTGAGGTATTTGGTTTTCAAAAGATACTTAATTTTTATTTATTCTTGAAAATTTCATACATACATACAATGAAATATGATCATATTTACCACCATTTCTCCCTCCAACTGCCCTAATATCTGCCTACCTAAGCACACCCCCCTCTAAACTTCATGAAGTTTTTCTTAACAGTCCACTAAGTCTAGTTAGTGCTTCCCATGTGTGCTTGAGTTTCTGGAATTACCTGGACCATGGGGATGTACCAGCGGATACATCCTTAATAAAGAATGAAGCTCCTTCCCCTAGCAACTATCCGCTGACAATGGCTCCTCGGTAGGGATTAGGGTTTAGAGGTCATCTACCCCATCTATGCTGTATTGCTGACGATTTGAGGGTCCAGCCCCCAGAAATCAGCACCAGGGTATGTGAGAAAATCCACGAATGTGGTGGAGGCTAGACTTTTCTATCTGAGGGATATAAGGAAACACACACTTTCTGCTGGTAACCTAAGAAAAAGGAAGAAGTGCTGCTAATGCCGGAATTTTGGTTGCTTGATCTTGTGCAGGTTGTGTGTAGGTAACCACGGCAGCTGTGAGTTCATGCGTGCAATAGTCACTCCACGACTGGAAGACAGCAGTTCATAGCCCTCCTCCGCAGCCTCTGGCTTACCAAAAATATTTTAAATATGTTAAAAAAATAAAGGGTACATTAGAAGAAGGTATCTGTAACACACACAGTAATATCCCTGATGTTAAAAAAATCTTGCAAATTTACAAGTGAAAGAAAAACAAGTACATCTGAACTAAGAAGCATCCTGAGATGCTGTTAGTGACCAAGTCAATAGTTAAGAAATATCTTTGAACCACCACCAATGAAAGAGAAAGGGAGATGGGGATAGATAGAGAAGTTAGTCTTTTATACAGACCCAAAGATGGTCTCATATGAATGGCCAGTCAGAGTCCCTCATCACTATCTTTCAAAGCCACCCTGAGTAGCGTGGCTGTCATTCACTTCCAGCTTGCACCTGTACCTCCTGATAGTCCATCTATGGACCAAGTTCAGGATATTTCCCTCCTTTGTCTGCTGGTCAGAAGTAAATCATACCTATATACCACAAGGGTGTGCTTGGAAGAGATGCTGGTAACACCATTGTGGATGATCTGACTCCGGGCCACCGGCTATAACTGATACTTCTCTCCATTTGTCTTCTCGTGCTGGATCTACCACTTCTTTATGAAAGCTTATTACTAGGCCCATCTGACATAGTATTTGGTGGGAAAGACTGACGTCAGGTTGTAATAGACAGCTGTAGGCACAAGCTTACTTATTTTCCTATCATTCATTTGCTCCAATTATACCAGCCCCCAACATACACACAATTTTTCTCAAAGGTTTATAATTATCCTTTGAAAGTGCCATGCCCTCTTTCTTAAGTCCTCAAGGTCTACATTGTGATTATCCCCATAGGCTTGGTATAAATTCCATTTAGCCACTTCCTCACCACTATAGGGTGTATTGGTCACATGCTCCAAACAGCTTGACACTGTAGTATAAGGGTGCTGCAGAGTGCTTTCTTGTTTTGAGCCCTGCTCAAAGATACAGGGAATTTGTATCATCTAGCAGATGGATCATCTTAGGTTTTTACTGGATCAGGACAGGTCCCTAGATGGAAAACCCAGATCTTTTACTTTCTGTCTTTTACATGGGTTGTAGTTGCTTTGTTCCCTAACCACGGGCACCTAAAAATTTATTGATGTGGTGGGGCCTTTAATCTTCACAGAGATTATTCTCCATGTTGTGTATATTGCTTAAGCTACCAATGTGAAAGTGATTTCGTGTTTTGATACAATGGATCAATGTGACATTCTGTGGGTAGCCAGTTTTCTTCACACTATTACACAGCAGGAGCTTAGAGAGTTAACAGAACTATGTAACAAATGAGAAATGTCTATTGTTGTGTGAGGGTGCTGCTCAGAGGCAGAGTGCTTGCATGGCACATATAAAAACACTGGAGTCGATCCCCAGCACCGCACAGGAGGCATAGTCCACAACTGTGTATTCATGTCTAAATTATGTGGATCCTAACTTCCTTATCATCTTTTCTAAATAGTAGAGAAGGGAACAGCTTGACTCAATTATTGGCCACGTATCATATATCCAAAGATGTGTTCATCTTCTCCAACAAACATTCCACCTCTCGCACAGAAGTAGAAAGTAGGACGCTAATTTGATGCTATTACAACATCTGCCATTTCCCAAGCTTTTCCCCCATTCCAGAAATCAGAATGGAGGAATTCAACATAGATATGAGACTGGATTCTTATACATTCAATCTTTAAGAATGATCCTAATTTCAGCACCTTCCTGCTGAAAACAATATCATCTGTGCATTTCTCCATTTTCAAACTTTTAAAAATATCTTGTAAATTTATATTTTGCTATACTGACATCATTTGTTCATGTGTTCTTCTATTCATATATCAACCCATCTAGATTTGTATGCATTTCAAAGTTGCAGACAGAAGGTCATTTCCCTTGCAACACTACTGCATGCATGTCTTTCAAGATGAATGCTTGTTTACTGTTCTTTTTGTTTTGTGGACCGTTTCTTTGTTCATGGTTCCCTTTAGGTAAAAATTTCACATAATATCACCTAAAAATCTTTGATGTTTTTGACAATGCACACAGCCTTCTTAGTCTACCATTTAAGTGTGTCTCCCCAAACATACCCATTCACTTGGAACAAGCCTTCCTGGGTGAAGTCACGCACACAGCACACACCTCATGTACGCCAGTAAGACAAATGGTTTCTTCTTCTGAGTGACACATGGCCAGGAGAAAATCTTCTTGATTATCCACTGAAGACTGGCACCCATGGCTAGCTGGTGACCAAGAGTCACCAAGTTTCCCAAAGACAGATTTTGCTGAGCCAACAGGGTACTTCTGCCTGGCCTGAAGTCACAGGCACTCCTTTTCCTGTCCCTCAAAGTAGTTAGACTGTCCCTCTACTTTTCTCAACAGTACTCTGACACCACAGCCATAAATCGTCATGACAGGGAAACAAAAAAATTTTGAGCACGCATGTTCTGTTCAAAGCCAATGACCAAGTCCTTGGACCTTACTTGGTCTCCAAATAAGTCCCAAGAGAAGGGAGAGAGGGGGCTCACTTTAAATACACATCCAGCACAAGTAGGAGAATTCTTTCGGACAGACTAATTTTAATTCAGCCCCTGCTGTAGTTTCATGTCAACTCTGCAGAAAGGAAGAAATAAGCCTCAGCTAGGTTTAATTAACGTGTGGGGACACTGGGTGTGGGGACACTGAGAGGAAGAGGCTCTTAGAGGAGCCCTCATCCGTAAGGTCTGGCTCTGAGTATAAATGCTCACCCATATTAAGAAAAAATGAACCAGTCACGGTGGCCCATGCCTGCAATCCTAACACTCTAGAAGATGAGACTGGAAGGTTGGCATGCATTCAAAAGCATCTAGAACTCCAGAACAAAAGCTTGTATTAGAAAAACAAACAAGCAGAAGGGAAAAGAGAAAACTAGACAATATGAACTCGCTCAGTGAGAGTGCTCGCTTAGCAGATGCAAAGCTTTGTTTGATCTCCAACAACTAAACATGTTGTAAATAAGAGAGTAAATTTAAAGTTTGGGTCCAAATTAAGGAAAAAAAATCACATCTCAGTCTGTATACTTCTTGCCCATATTAATGCTACAATTTATAGAGAAGCTGAAGCAAAGGCCAGAAAACGTGCACGTGGAAATTTAGCTGTGAGTCCTAGTTCCCTACCTTGGTAGTCAAGTCTCTCCCCTGGCTTAAGGGGCCAGAATTTACGGACTGGATCACAGTTAGCTCCCGGCCTGGCATTTCTGATAGGGAATTCTAATTCCATTACAATAGAATATTTTCTTATTGTCATCACACAGGATTGGCAGGTACGGAGAAATTGCCAGCTCCAGCCTCTCCCTCCGCAAGCCTTTTGTCTTTCTCCAGAGCAGACCTGAGTTCACTTGCCACCCCTCTACTATTTCACACCACCAGCCCCTAGGCCAGAGCTCACAGCCCTGGTGTGCCCTCCTGAACTTCTCACATAATTTCCTCATGTCCCTTGTGCTTCCTCCCCAGGCTCTTAGCAAGCCCTACTGTGCCCCAGTGACCTCTTTCCCCAGGGAGGGTTCCAGGCTTAATTGTGCCCAAGTGTGGTGGCCCTTCACAGGCTTTTTTCCCTTGTAAAGTAGCTGCACTAATTTAGTTCCCTGGATCCATTTAGATCTCCAATTGATCTGTTATTTAGGGAGTGGATCTTGCTCACCTCTGCCCTTGATCTTCTTTCTGTTCTGGTGATCTGTTTGCTTTCCCTGGGCTTTTACAAGCTGAGTTAAAATCAAATCTGTAAAACATGCCGAGCTAGTGGCTGTACTGAAATTGATTTAACTCTCTGTTCAAAATGGTTGTTTGCATTATATTCCAAATGTTCTGTTTGGGATGCCAGAACTTTTTCCAGTAGCAACAAGCCACTATAGAAATAAGCGTTAAGTGCAAATCAAGCCAGATCAGCCACCAGCCTGATTCAAAATCACTGGTCAGAACATAAATTGGAAGCAAAGTGGGAAAGGAGTGCCTTCTGATCAGGAAATGTGGCATTAGAACCCCTTTCCATCAGTGTGCTGCTGTCTTCCATGATTTCTTCTGCGAAGTAAGGAAAAATTTGCCAGAAAATGTGAAGAGGAAGAAGCAAATCATAGCCTGGCATGATGGTGTACAACTGTAGCTCTAGCACCTGGGAGGTAGAAGCAGGGGGATCTGGATTTCAGGGTCATCCTTGGTTGGATAGCAAGTTCCAAGGCATCTGGAACTACAGGAGACATTGTCTCAAAGGCCCCCTCTCTCTCCCCTCAGCTACCCTGAGCTTGTAACGTGATTTGAGCAACTAAAGCCAGCGTCTAGTCCTGAACCCGGACCCCTATCAGAATCACCTAAAGTGGTGAGGGGTAGGTCTGAGAATGTGCCTGTGTGACATACTCCCCCAGGGGGTGCAGGTACTGTTGGTCTTGTGTAAACACGTGAAGAAGCACAGCTTTAGAGGCTGTGCTGAGGAGACATGAAAGTCAAGGGTCTCTGGACCCAGGGGAGCTTATGCAGAGGCAACAAGGAGGTTCTAGCCATTCACAGGCGGGACTCAGCAATCTACTCCTGGGTCTCAGTAGTTGCAAAGATTACAGATTAAAACCAAGGCCTGGTGGCAAAAGCCCTGCCCTTTCTGGTGTTGTTGCTGTTGCTGTTGTTGTCCTTGTTTTCTTTTTAAATGCCTGCTGTCACGTCTTGCTCTTCCTTCATGAGAGATTGGTGGAGGGAACAGAGGCACTAATTATCCCCAGAGTCAGTGACCCTTGATGAGCCCTGAGTTCCAGAGCAGTGACAATTGAGACCCACCTACAGTAACTCGGTCTGCTGGCCCCACACGTGGTGGCTGAGAATACACATCCTTGGAATGTCCATGTGATGTTGACTGATGTTTCTTGACAGAGGGAACATGAAGTTCCCTGTGTTCTTAGGACTGAGGGGCATGGAACAATGAGAGACAGGCAGGCCAGGGGCAGCCTGAACATGTACTGGGGATTTCGTTGGCATGGGGCAGCCTTTGAAGGGACTTCAGTTTTTCTAGAGTTACGAGTTAGCAAGAATGATTCCAATTTACACAGCATTTCTTCATTACAAACTAGTCTTCAAACCATTGTTTGGACGATGTAGTTTGGGGTCAGAGACAAGAACTAAGAGTTACTGAGTTCTGTGAAGCTTTCCAGGGGCATTCCCCCTATGCTACCTACTTGCTTCTCCCAACAATCATGCAGAGAAGACCAATAATTCCATTTATTTCAATGAATAAATAGCCTTACAGAGTATACATGACTTTTCTAACATTTCACAGCATATGACACCTGGATTCCAACTGAAATCTAGCTCCAAAGCCCCTCCTCCATGTTTACAATTGCTTTACTTTATTATTGACGCACTCAACCCTCATCAGCTGCTGGGAACGCTGGTGGTCACAGTACGTAGATGATTCCGATTCCAGGAATGGCTTTGCAAAGGTGCCTAAGGGTGTGCATCATCCCCAGGTGACAGCTTGTATCCAGGGACTGCTCAAAGATGGCGTATAAATGTCTGGCTCTGTGTCCTAAATCATGACCTCTTGGAGCGCCCAAGCAGCCTTCTGAAATGTCACTGAAGCTGCATCTTAGCTCCACTTCCTTCTCTCCATGCAGCCCTGTTTCTTCACTCCCTGCAGGCGTCCATCCTGAGAGTGTCCCGCATCCTTCAGCCCGCATGATCTGGTTGGCTGTGCTTCCTTGGGACCATTATCTGTTTCTAAGATCACAGGCCAGCTCAGTGGAGGAGTCGGACAGGAACCCGTGCCTTCCTTTGCTCAGCTTTCCAAAGGCACCTGGCTGATCTCCCTCCTTGATACCTTTCGGGCTTCAGCATGTTCGTCCAGGAACTTGGGGTATGTGACCTTCGAGAATAGGTCAGGACATGATGGAAGAAACTCACACACACCCTGGAACCCAGTGTGACAATGCTTCACAATGCCAAGTGCTTCTGTGTGTGATTCCTCCAGGGCAAGGCATTCAACCTTGACCAAATGAACAGACAGCATGAAACAGCAAAGATCACGTAAAAGGTTCAAAGCTTATGACCCAAAGGCCCTAGAGCAGGGGGACACTGGACTTGATTCCTACAGCTCAGCTCCAGGACAGAAACTAGTGGGGATGCTCCATGGTTCTGCCTCATCCTGCATAATCACCTTCTGGTTCTGTGTAGCAAACCCCAGGGTTTCACAATAGCCCAGTACTCTGGAATCCATCTTCCTTTGTTAATGTGCCAGCTGCTACAGAGCCTTGTTTGGGGGCGACACAGTGGAACTTCATGTCACGGCCCTTTGATTGTCCTGTGGAGCATCACTGATAGAATTTGCATAGATTCATTTACTGTCTTGTTTAGGGCTGCCTAGAGGCAGCAAAGCTAGAGGCCAGGCCCTGAACTTTTCACAGTTCACTTGCCTCTGGGGAACACTTCTGACATAGAGAGCTGGAGACATCTGAGAAATGTGTGGAACCCCAGTTGCCAATCATGATACTAAATGCTTATGAGGCCACAGACCCCAAATCCCACAATAGTAAAATACATTCACAATGCCCAGAAGCAAGCAGAACAGGAGGATCATTAGTACACATCTCAGAAGAAGGCAGTTAGAGAGCCTGTTGAGAGATGACGAAGGCTTGACTATAAAAACCAAGAGAATAAGGCTTTACAAATGCTGGGCTCTGTGTATGGAGGAACAAATGGCTTGGGTTGCTCTGAGAAAGGGATTGAATATGCCATCAGACGTAAGCATTCCTGTTAAGGCATCTCTAAAATAGACATTTTAAAAGAATGATTTATTTTATTTGTGAGTATGGGTAGATGTGTGAATTTAATTGTCTCTGCACCTAAGTAATATGTCACCAGAGATTAATCATTTTGTTGTCTGTACTTTTGTGTATTTTGGAAGTTTAAAGAAAAAGATAAGCTTTAAAAAGAGAAATAAAAAAGATAAGCTTTAAAAAGAGAAATACAAGTAATTATATATTGTTTTATTGTGTGTCTACAATTAGCTTTTTGTAGCTATGGGTTCTGTATCTATACATATATTTGTATATTTTATTATATATTTCATTATGGACATGTATTTATTATACACATATAAAATTACTTGCACATATACACATATTTATATTACTTAGGATGGATATATATATTTGGTATATATATTTGATATATATATATATACACACATATATATATATATTTGGTTTTTGAGACAGGGATTCTCTGTGTAGCTTTGGAGCCAGTCCTGGAACTCACTCTGTAGACCAGGCTTATTTATATATTTATATATTTAGTTAGTTCATATAATATATATATATTTAACCAACCCCAGATTAAAAATATTTTTGAACTGAATGGGCACAATTTTTTTCTTGTCACTTTTTCCAAACAGTACAGCACAACATTGATTTACATAACATTTACATTTTTACATATTAAAAGTAATCTAGAGATTATTTAAAGTATATGAGAAAATAGGGGTAGGTTACATGCAATTGTTATACCATTTTATGCAAGGAACTTGAGCGTATACAGAATTGGGTGTATTCGGGGGTTCTGAAACCAGTGCCCCATGGACACTGAGTTGACTGGATACATATGCTGAATATAGATCTATGTGTAAATGCATACGTATATACTTGATTTCCCAATAAAAGGTACCATGTTACACAGTGTTGCATAACTTTACTTGTGGAATCTCTTTCTATTTGTGCCAGATAGAGAGAACAAGAGCAGATCAAAGAAATTATTCCATTCAAATCCAGTTTGATGAATAAATGGGTTTTTGGGGGGTTACTTACAGGGGCATGGTTGAGGGGCCACTTAGAGGAACATGGGCAATTCAGGCAGCTACTTTGCCAAAAAACATTACCCCAGCATGGGTGACTTACTCACAAAAACCTGCACCACCAGAGTGCCCTGGACAACTTGCACATTTTTATACCTTGGAAGAATTGCCTCTTCCCCACCAATCGCTTACTATCTATATAACCACTTACCCAGCTTCATGAGACTTACAGGAGAAGTCAATTTCTCAAAAAAAGACATAAAAAGCCCATAAGTTATTTTAAAATGCTCATTGAGTTTGATGGCACGGGCCTGCAATCCCAGCAACTTGGAATATTAAGGAAGGGTGACTGCATACTCAGTCTATTTGGACTGCAAAGTAATTTCAAAGCCAGCCTGGGTACCCTATCTCAAAATAAAAGGTAAAAAAAAAAGCTAGAATAGATAGTTCGGGGGTAGTGTGAAGGGGTGTGATGCCCCAGATCCAATCTCAGTATACATGTACCAAAATCCCAGTATAACTAAAACGAAAATGAAAATGACAACGAGAGGACACCTCATTCCAGTTAGAATGACAAAATGACCAAGAAAACAATTGCTGGTATGGATGTGGGCAAAAGAAACCTTTGTAAGCTGTTAGTGGGAATGCAAATTAGCATATACATTATGAAAAAGTGGCCGGTTGTGGTGGCGTACACTGGTAGAATTTGCTGAAGGAGGCAGAGGCAGGAGGATCACGAGTTCGAGGCCAGCCTGGGCTACACATTAAAAAAAAAAAGCCGGGCGGTGGTGGTACATGCCTTTAATTTCAGCACTCGGGAGGCAGAGGCAGGTGGAACTCTGTGAGTTCGAGGCCAACCTGGTCTACAATAGCTAGTTCCAGGACAGGCTCCAAAGCTACAGAGAAACCCTGTCTTGAAAAACCAAAAAAGAAAAAGAAAAGAAAAAAAAAAGAAAAAAAGAAAAAAAAAGTGTATGGAGCTTCCTTTAAAAATTTAGACACAATATTACAATGGAGTCTAGAAATCCCAAAGTTGGGTGCATATCCAAAGGAAATGAAGTCACTATAGAGGAGACATCTGCACTTCCATGTTTATTGCAGTACTAGTCACACTAGCAAAAGTTAACATTCACCTTCAATGTCCGACGACAGGTGAACTGGGAGCTAGTTGAGAGAGGCAGGTACCAGCAGGAGTTGGGCAGAAGATGTGTAGTTAGAAGGAATAAGTTCTGCTATGTTACCAAACAATAAGGAGTCTGGGGATAACAATAAAGTACTATACATTTCTAAATAGCTACACTTTTAAAAATGTTTCCTCACAAACAAAAGGGCATGGTGGCCCTCCCCTGTGTCCGAACACAGGCTGAGGAAGGAAGACAGAGATAAAGGCCTGCCTGAGCTGAGAACTAAGAGTCTGTCTCAAAAAAAGTGTGTGTGTGTGTGTGGGGGGGGGGTGTCTGTCGAATAGCTCAGTAAAGGAAGTGTTCGCTGTGCCAGGATAAGGACCTAAGTTCAATCCTTGGAACACATGCTCTATAACAAGCAGGGTGGGTGTCCTCTTGTAATCCTACCACCCGAGAGACAGAAACAGGCAGATCACTGGCTAGTCATCCTACACTTAGTGAATTCTAGGCCACTGAAAGACCCTGTCTCAAAAACACAAGGTGAAGTTGACCTCTGGCTTTCACATACATATGCGTGCGTACGTGCGTGCACACACACACACACACACACACACACACACACACACACACACACATGCAAGCACGCACACACAGGTAACCTCCCCACATGAAAACATATACACATGCACACACGCAAAGGGAGGCTGAAGAGGTGGCTTAGTTGATAAAGCTTAAAGCACTTGCCATACAAAGCCTGGGGACCCGACTTCATATCCCCAGCACCCGCCTGAAAGTGTACCCCAGTGCTGAGGTGGTGGGGGTAGTGGCGGGGGGGTAGATCCCTGGAACTCACTGGCTAGGCAGTCTGGCTAAATTGGTGAGCTTCATTGAAAAAGACATGCAATGTATGGCTTCCACTCCCCCCAACATACACACATACATGTGCACACACGCACATACATGTGCACACACACAGAAAAAGTAATGAGGGATGCAGCTTGGTGGTAGGGTACTTGCCTGGTGTGCCCTTAAAAGACCTGGGTTTCATTCTAACAGTATATGAAAAATAATTAAGTATATGAAGCCAGCGTGCTGACCATCCTCGTTTGACCAATACAGCATCTGTAAATGTAGATTCATCTACAACAGGCTTGTCCTTCAGAATTTGAATATTGGGCTGGGTGAAATGACTCAGTGGTGATTGCCACCAGGCCTGAGAACCTGATTTTGATCCCTAAACCCACACGACATGGTGGAAGGTGAAAACCTACTCCCGCAAACTGTGTGTTGATCTCCACATGTGGACACAAACACAGACACTCAAACACACACAAAATAATTGAGTGCAGTAATAAAAACTTTTTAAAATAAAAATTTCACATTACTTAGGGCCTGAGGAGATGGCTCAGTGGGTAAAGTGCAAGCATGACACGGTAGTGCGAGCTTGTCACCCCAGCCACAGAGACAGGGGATTTCAGTGTCTGGCCTTCAAACGCAAGCGGTGTGTGCTCTGTGCAACAACACAAGTAGTATGTGCTCTGTGCAACCGCAAGCGTGCAAACACACAAAGTTGCATATTAATTTATGCACATCCTATAACTTAATCGATCCCTTATTTCACAGTAAGTAAATTCAGTTTCTCCTTTTAGAAAGTCGCTCTGCATGCTTGAAGGATTGGTAGGCATTTTGCCAATTGCATTCTAGAAAGTTCCGGGTGTTTCCATACACTTCGAAGCAGCTATTGGAATGACTTCCCTTAGCTTCAGTCTCCTATCTTCACAGATAGCAAAACTGTAGTCCTTCAAACTTGAAAGACTTGTCTTATCCTGCCTGTTAGTCACGCAGCCTAAGTGGGACTCCAGAAATCCCATGCACGCTCTCCCTCCTCTTGCCACATTCCCGCCCCTCCCCACGCACCGCCATCTCCCCCCCTCCCCTCGCGCTTTTCCCGCTCGGCCGCTTGGCCTATGGCAAACGCCAAGAATTAATTAGGGGCGGGGATGGAGGAGCGTCTGTCAGGAGATCGCCATATTTCTGTACGGCCCGTGGGGCAGCCCCGGCAGTCGGTGGGTCAGGAGAGGTGCTGACAAGGCGGGGCAGACTCTGGGCTCCTCCGGCTTCACCCCCTCCCGCTGGGGACAGGTGGCTGCAGCGCGCCCCGCCTCCGCCAGCTGCGAGTGGGAACCGGGAGGGCCAGTCCGGGACGGCCACTGCCAGCTGCGAGTCCGGGGACGGCGCGGTCTAGTGTGGGACAGCCGGCCGAAGGGTCCGGCAGCGGCAAACGAGTATCCTGGCGGCCAAAAAAATGCTCCTGTACCGAGGGGCCCCCGCGGGCCCTGGCGCGCCGGGTGGCGGACTGGCCCGGGCGGGCAGTGTCCCGCAGGCCTTCGGGATCCGCCTGAGCACGGTAGGTCGGGGGGCCCCCCCGAGGGGACGGACTCGCGCGAGCGTGCGCGGGTCCCCGGGCTGCGGGGGGCGCATGGGGTGGGCCCGGCGGGCCGAGGCCTCACGCGGGACGGGACCTTCTCTCGCCCCCAGATGAGCCCTCGCTACCTCCAGAGCAACTCCAGCAGTCACACACGACCCTTCAGTGCCATCGCGGAGCTGCTAGGTGAGTGGCGAGGGTGGGCCGGGACGCGGGTCGCAAGCAGGGGCAGCGGTGCCAGCGTGGTGCAGTGGACGCAAGAGGAATGCACGAGGCGCGTGGGGCGGGTCCGCCCTGGACGGGTTGGGGGGCCTCGGCCACCGTGTTCTCTCGGGGAGGCCACCGTGTTCTTTCAGGGACGGGGGTGGGGGAACTAGATCCTGCCCGGAAAGCCCAGGAAGCGAAGTGTGTATGAAGAGTTTGGTAGGGTTCCTGCGCTGTTGTTCTGTCTGGTTCGTGATGTTCCAGTCACTTTAGGATTCTTAGTTAATAATCAAAAAGCAACGCATAAAAATATCGGGCCCCGAGGCGCCTGGGTTCGACAGCGGCCGGCGGCCGACAGAGGGCCCCAAGCTGGCAAAGGAACAGTGCAGAGGACCGTGTAGACTCCTTGGAAAGATCTGGAACCGACTTCTTTAACTTTAGAGACAAAGTCTAGGAATGATGGGACATCTCTTAAGAGATGATGACACGAGTGCATTTGGCTCCCTGAGACTGCAGAGGGCTGGGTTCGTAGTCCACGAGCGCCCTCACACCGCTGGAATGAATCCGGAGGACTTAAGGACTTAACCTCTGGGTGCACCGGTGCTTGCTTAAAGAGCATTTTCAGTTGCTTCCTTGGAGCTGGCTGCATCAGCTTCTGCAGTAGTTTTCTGCTCAGAACGCAAAGGAGAAAAGCAGTTCTGCACACAGTTCAGCAGCACACGGAGCAGGCACATTATAAATATTTCAGAAACCCAAAGAAGGGAGACAGATTTATGGGGCTAGTTAGCACAGAACAAAAATCTTGAAAATGGCTTCAAAGCTATGTGAATGAACCCCAGTGAGTACTTAAGCCATTGCTATGGCCATGCCATGAGACTTGTTTTTGTAATGATGTTGGAGAGTGAGGGGAAGAGCCAGCAGAGTTATTTGGAAGGTGATGGAGAATTCTGATGATTAGTTTGGCTATAACCCAAAATGCTATGTAGTAGGTTGCTGATTGCAATCTACAAAGTTCAGGAGGAGAGTGGCATTGATACAGTTTGAAGTTCCAGGCTGAGGCGACTCTGTTTTTTAGGCTTTTCACTATGTCTACAGAGAGACTTCGAATAGAGGAATGAGATCTATGTGCATGTAGCTTATTTTAAAAAGACAAAAGAGAGGAAACTTAACGATATTTTCAAATTGTAATCTTGAAATACATGATTTGTTCCCCCCTTTTTTGGTGATGCTAGGAATTGAACCCAGAACCTCATAAATGCTAAGCAAGAGCTCTGCCACTAAGCTATGACAATAACTTTATATGATTTTCTTCTCTTTTCTTTTCTTTTTGAGACTTGCTGTGTAGCTCAGGCTAGCCTTTAGCACACAGAGGTCTGTCTGTGCCTCCTTCTAATGCTAGGATCACAGGCATGCTCCACTACACTCACCTCACATCATGATTTTTTTAAGCACTAAGTTAGAAACAATAGACCTGGCCTAAGATGACTATCATGAATTCAAATATGTGTATAGTATATACATACATACAAAGAGATTTTTTTAAAAACCAAGTCACAAATATTGACAGGGCAAAGGAACATCAGAATGTTTACTGGTAATTCAAACCTTTCATTTGTCTTTTCCTTCAACAGTTTTCTTTCCTTCTGAATTAATTTTTTTAGGGGATCACTTATTTGATAGACATGTATTAAACATCCACTATGTACAAAGTCACTGAGCTAGGTAGAAAATGGATATAATCCAGATCCACGTTATTAACAGGTGTGACAAAACATGTATAAAGGTTTCCAGCTTCTGGAACAACCATGTAGTATGTTCCAAGTGCTGTATGAAAAGACATGTCCACTAGTGCTGTGCGAGTACAGACAGAAGAGGAGTGACTTACGCTGGTCAGGAGCAGAGGGGTCAGAAAAAGTTTTGTGGAGGAGGGGACATTTGAGCAGTGTTCTGAAGGGTTGGGACATGTGGATATGGTGAGTGGGGGTGTGTGTGACGACACAAGGAACAAGCGGATGAGCAAAAGCGTGAAGATTATCTACTTGGTCTTTGAATTTAATTAGAGCACCGAGTTCACAAACAGTCGGAAAACACATGCTTTTAAATGATTAAGAAAAAGCTTTCAAAAATATCCTTGTAGTTTATCCTCGGAAATGAGCAGTGTTTTTTTTTTTCTTTTTTTTCAAAGATGAGTAAAAAGAGGTTTGGAGATAGTGTATATTTCTAAGGTCACATGTCTAGTAAAGTGGCAGGTTGAGGTCACAAACATGGGTCATTTTACTTAAATTCTAAGTAGGAAATGAGGTTAGAAAGGTGAGCTGGAACCAGGATGTGACTGGGAGGCTTGACATTTGACCTGCTAGCCTGACAAGGAGAATTTGTGCTTAGAGCACTCCTTCCGGGTGGCTGATCTTACCTGAGAGGACTTGGAGAAGAGAGATGTAGATTTTTAAGATTGTTAGGAAGCTATTGCAGTAATACAGATGAGAGGGAATAAACCCTGTAAGTTAAGAAAAATCACTACGAGAGCAGAAAAAGCAAGATGTAACAGAACCTGGGGTGTATAGAGCAGAAAGAGAGATAGATTAAAAATAGCTTTAAAAAGATTTGTTATTTTTATGTGTATGAATGTTTTACCATGTATGTAAATGCACCCGCATAAATGAGGGCGGTTCCTAGGGAGGCTAGAAAAGGGTATCAGATCCCCTGGAATTTGAATTGTAGACAGTTGTGAACTGCCATGTGGGTACTGGAAGCCAAGCCAGGATCCCCTGCAAGAGCAGCAATTGATCTTAACCACTGAGCCATCTCTTCAGCTCCATAAAAACAACTTTTTAAATATCAAACTCACAGTTTCACACATACTAGGCAAGTATTCTACGAGCTACAACTCCATTCATACTGACCATTGGAATGTTTGGGCGTGTGTGTGTGTGTGTGTGTGTGTGTGTGTGTGTGTATGTGTATGTGCGCGCGTGAAGAATAGCCTTGTGATCAAAAGTGACCTACCATACTTTTATATTTCTACCTGCTTGCAAGTTGCCTTGTAGTGCAGTAGCCTGTCCTTGGCAACCTTGCACCATCTCCACGTACTAAAGCAGGAACAGATGGAGGCTTGTGAAGTACTGTTTCAAAGCAGGCTCCCCTTCCTTATCTCTCTTCTCACTGAATGATTTGTTAGGCTCCTCCTTCCGTGCTGAGGTTCCTCTGATGGATGAGTCTTCAGTTACAGAACTCTTTTTTTTTTTTTTTGAAGATGAGGAATCCAGCACTCGGGAAACAGACAGAGGCAGGCAGATCTCTGTGAGTTCGAGGCCAGCCTGGTCTACAAGAGCTATTTCCAGGACAGGCTCCAAAACCACAGAGAAACCCTGTCTTGAAAAACCAAATAAGAAGAAAAAAGGAAAAAAGAAAAGGAATCATGTAGAGGGTGAATGTGGAACCGCTTAGGCTGTAAGGATTTTCATGCTCTTGCTAAAGTAACTTGGTAGCCAAAGGCAAGGTGTTGCTCGGGCCCTTTTGCTAAGGGATAGCACAGACCAAGAGAGAAGAGGTAAGAGTATATTAGTGTATGGAATTGTGAATCCAGATGAAGATGGGACAGCTCCCATCTAACTCTAGGTAAAGGAGTAAGGGTTCTCTCATTATATCTGTTCATGGTCTAAATGGGCTGGACTGGGCTAGAAGATGTGATAGGATATGCTACACATTGGCCAATTCTTACCGTGCTGAACAACAAAAGGTGGGATTGAAACTGCTTGTCAGCACCGTATAAGTTCATCTGTTGGACTGATCATGTTGTTAAACTATCATTTGTTGAGGCCTAATGAAAGGCCATGCGGAACCAGGAATTAAATGCAAAATTTGGCTCGTCAGTCCAGGCCCACTGATCTCAATTTCCCTAATGCACTGTCCGACTCTGACCTCTCCTGGGCCCCATATTCTCTGTACTTCATGAAGCCACAACTCATAGCTGACTGTTACAGACATGTAACTCATGGACTACCTTTGTTCAGATTCTTTGTTACACTCCTAGAAAACAACCAAACAAATGAAAACAACCTAGTTAAGTTTGGCCCAAACTTTCAATAGAGAGAAAAAAGAAGTGATTTTGTTGAGGCCCATAAATTGATTGATTTCATGTCCCAGTGTATATGTGTGTAATTGGAGTCAGTGTGTGTTGTGTGTTTGAATTGGGAATGTCCATAAAGTATTAGAAAAGGTCCTCGATAGTCATCATTTTCCATCTATAAATGTTATCCAGCTGGTTGACAAGTTGTATTGGTCTCAATGGCTTTGGCTGTCTACCAGCAGGAGTGACTGATAAGAGCCTACATGCCAAGTAAAGTTTCCCGAATGCTGACAGATGTAAAATGCTAGGTCTTTCTGATGGTTAAGAAAAAAAACCTGCCTCTTACAAAGTAAAGAACTGCATTTCTGTTAATGCTTCCTTTGCTTATCAACGTGTAACTTCTGCTCAAATATAGCCCCAGTACTACTGCCACATTTATATGGGGCTTAGGTCCTCCTTGGATCTTACAGATCGACTGTAGTAAACCTCTTAACCCCTTTCTGGGGCTGTCCAGATTTTTTCAGATTGCAGCCAGTAACAGTTTTATCAATGACTGGCAACACTGTCGTATCGCTTGAAATTAATCTGTCTCTCGTTTTATTTGGCAGACTTTCCACACTCCAAGTGGTTGTAACTGATACTGATAATTATATTGTAAAAATGTGTATTTTGAGTAAGTGTAATACTTTTCTTCATTCTAAGAGATGTTCCCAATGGAGAAATGACATGATTTGATCAATGATATTGATCAGGATCCCACATGGCTATCTCAGGCCACCTATATGGTATCAGTAAAGTCATATAGAATGCCGGTAAGACAAGGAAGGATATATAGGAAGGAAGATCTCTGTTGTTTAAAAAAATCTAGTAGAAATAGAAATGATGTAGGTACCTAGCTGTGTAAGTTCATTCTGTGTCGCTCTAACAAAATGCCCAAGCATAAATGCATTGTAAATAAAGAAGTTTATTTGAATCATGATTCTGGCTCCTGGAACGTGCAAATGGCATCATGCCAGCCTTCCTGAAAGGGCCCCCTAGCTGCATCACAAGGTATCACAATGTGCCAGAGAAGTCAAAACAGAGCTCGATGTGTACAGAAGGAGCCAAACACACAGGGTGGCCTTGGATTAAAACAACCATTTTATTGGGGAGTAATCCAGTCCTTTCAAATCTGACAGTGTTAGACCCTTCCAAGATAGCATCCTCAGTGACCTAATTACATTGTATTAGACTTTGCTTCTTAAAGGTCCTGCCATTTCTTCACCCCACCAAAGGCAGAGCTTCTAGCATGTAAGCCTTTAGGGCACAAACTATAACCAACCAATAGTACTACCCAACATTTGTATAGAATACACTTCTAACAGGGCTAGTGAACCCTTCTGAGACTAGTAATGCACACCAGTTAATGACAGTAAACTGCTGCCCATGGCAAGAGATGTGGCCTTTCAGATAGTGGTAGTCTCTGGCATAGAGGACATGACACATTTAATATGGTTAAGTTTGAAAATAATTCACTGTTTGTGAAGATGTATTTCAGGAGGAACTGTGGAAGTTTCTATGAAGTTTTCTCAATTTCAAGGGCTAGACATCCTCACATTTAACACAGAGAAAAACAGCAGAATCACTGTTTCTCTCAAAACAGGTTTGCTGCCACGCTAGGATTTAAGTAGGCAATTAAATGTTTTAATTTTAACCTGTGACTCCTTGAGGTCTTTATAACTATAAACAGGGATAGCAAAAATGTGTGTGTGTGTGTGTGTGTGTGTGTGTGTGTGAGAGAGAGAGAGAGAGAGAGAGAGAGAGAGAGAGAGAGACTTTCTACTATGTATCTCTGGTATCTTTGGCTGTCCCGGAATTTGCTATGTAGACCAGACTGGCCTTGAACTCACAGAGATCATCCTGTCTCTGTCCTTCTAGTGCTGGGATTAAAGGTGTGTGCCACCACATCAATACCCATGTTCTTTAACAGAAGAGAAGATATAAAAAAGCAGAAGATAATTCCTTTTTACAAAGAAACTGTAATGTACATAAGAAACATTCATTCTTTTTACCCAAACTGCTGGCTCAATTTGCTCACTCTATCCACCTTTCACTGTGTTCATGAGCTGTAAAGTGTCTTAGAGGCAAGAGGTAGGAAAGCCAAATCAAAGCAAAATGACTTGCAAATAGCACATTTTCCCATAGACCCTGACTTTTATAAGGAGAAAATCAGACTGCAGGATCATCCATTCTGTGAAACCTAGAAATCAGCTTCATGGCTCCATCTGCCATCAAGTCTGCTGTTCCCCATAACTCAGTAAGCGCACCACTGTTAATGTCTCCTTCCTTATCTCCTGGGACATCCATAGGAAGGAATTAAAGACAGATTTATATGTCTTGGTATTGAACTGTAGGTTTTGATAGATTATTGATTTCTCCTTTTTGCAGATAATGCTGTAGACCCAGATGTATCTGCCAGGACGGTCTTTATAGATGTTGAGGAGGTCAAGAATAAGCCTTGTTTGACGTTTACTGACGATGGATGTGGGATGACACCTCACAAACTCCACCGAATGCTCAGGTAAAAACGGCTCTATTAGATGTTGTTATCTTGACTTCACAAACTTTATTTGCGGCTCAATAACTTGTCTGTAGTATTTTAACTTACCTCTCTTTACGCTATGGATACTTATGAAGCATATCTTAGTGTGAGAACTCTGATTGTGAAGCAGACAGTATTTCTACCTGCATGGAACTTAGACTCTAGCTGCCAATTCAGATGATTGAAGCAAGTAATCATAATGAAAGACTCTAAGCTTAAAAATAGGAAAGCATGAGATACATGGGACCTCAGAGATCTCTGAAAGTCTCCTAGTTAGAGTGCTGTTCACATTGAGGTGTAAAGGATGGCTCAAATTTAACAAGGCAAGGAAGGGTAGACAGCAAGGCCTGGCAGTTCAAGAAGAGAAAATGTTCTAAATAAAACCCTGAATTTCTTCATTTATCTGTTCTTCATTTCTTCAGTTCATAACTCACCTAAACTCCTTCTTAAGGCCCAAGTACTGGAGTTGGGGTGACTCATGGGTCAGAACTGTGAAGTGCCTGAGCATAAGGAAACCCCATGCAAGGTGAATTAAAGGCTTCACATCCATAGTCTTGGAAGGATTTACCATAGAGCTGTGGAGTTAAGAAGGGGTATTTTCTGACCAGTGAAGCTGAAGATAAATTCCTACTGACATACCGACTTCGTTTACTTATTTTTCAGCGTTTGTGGTTGTGAATGTTTGTGCTTTATTGTCTCCGCATATCACTTGGTGCAAGATGGGTGTTTCTTCAACCCTTTCCTTCTTTTTTTTTCCTTTTGAGCAGATGTGGTTGTTAACTCTCCGTGTGCTTCCTGAACTGGAGCATGTAAAGTGTGGGTAACAATGGAGCAGTGCTGACCAGGAGGGAAAGGGCTCAGAATCCTAAAAATGGAAAACAAATTCATTGTCTTGTAGTTTTATTGGAAAGTGTTCTGAATTAGTAGATGTTTGTAGGAAATCCCTTTGTTCCTCAAAGAAACAAAAATGAAATTTGGTCAAAGTAAGAGGTTATGTTTTGCTACTCAGCAGTCTGTGTATCTTTTAGCTTAGTCTCTCTTTCTTTTAAAAAATATTTTATTTTATGTATATGCATGTTTTGTGTACATGTATATGTCCCAGATCCCCTGGAACTGGACTTACAGAAAGCTCTGAGCTGCCATATGTGTTCTGGAAATTGAACCCACATCCTTTGGAAAAACAACTTGTGTGCTTAACCAGTGAGCCACCTCTCCAGCCCTTACTCTCTTAACCAATGAGTTACCAGTGAGCTTAACCAGTGAGCCACCTCTCCAGCCCTTACTCTCTTAACCAATGAGTTACCAGTGAGCTTAACCAGTGAGCCACCTCTCCAGCCCTTACTCTCTTAGTCACGTAGAAGAATGTTTGGGTGCCAGGTATGGTAGTGCATGCCTGTAATCCCAGCATTTGGGAGAAGAAGCTAGGAGTATTGAGAGTTCTAGGCTTGTCTGTGCTATTAAGCTCTGCCAAAACAAGGCAGAACCAACAAAAACTTGGGGGAAAGCTCTAGAAGTGAGACCAAATATGTCCAGTATGTGATGAATGTGGAGGTAAAGACTTGGTTTGATTCGCTAATCCACAACATCAGTTTTATTCCTAAAATTAATAGTACATGCTAAAAAGAAGACAGTTTAGATAGGATAGAACTATTAATATTTATGTCTAATTCTGCATTACAACATTTCTCTAAAATTGTTGGTCACCTGTTTTTGTATGTGTTTGTGTGTATGTGCATGTTTGTGTATCTGTGTGTACATGCATGTCGGTATTGTGAAAGCCAGAGGTTGTTGTCAGATGTTGTCCTCAATTACTCTCCCTCCCCTTTTTCCACCATTGAACCTAGGGTTTTACCTTCATCTAGATTAGCATGCCAGCAATCCCCAGAAATCCCTCTGTTTCCACCATATAACGGGGTTATAGGCATGCTTTGTTGAGTGTAGGCGTTTTTGTGGGTGCTGGAGACCTGAACTCAGGTCCTCTTGCTCATTCATCAAGCAGTTTGCTTACCGAGCCCCCTCCGTAGCTCCCACTGATCACCTTACTTCCTCCCACAACACCTTATCCCAGTTACGTAGGTCCAGAAAATACAGAAACACCTTCTATTTTTTCTGTGCATCTATTTATATGAAAGTTGATATATTATAAGAAAGAAGGGAAGAAAAGGATGATTTTAAAATAATTTCAGGGCCCTGAGAGATGGTTCAGTGTTTAAGAGCACTGACTGTCCTTCCTGAGGACTTGGGATCAATTCCCAGCATCCACATGGTGGCTCACACATATAACTCCAGTTCTAGGGAGTCTGACACCCTGTTTTTTTCCTCCATGGGCACTGTATGCATGCGATGTGCAGACATGCATGCAGGCAAAATACCTATTTACATAAAGTAAAAATAAATAAATACTTTCAAGAATAATCACTCATTCATTCAGTAAATTCCTACCAAATGAATTAATGAATGAATCAGAAGCAAAGCCTTATTTCAAATGCCAGTGGTAACCTAGACAGATGCGATCTTTGCTCTAAAAGTGTCGACAGTATAGTGGAAAAGGGAAGCTGTCTAGTGCTATGAGTAAATAGGCTCTTTCACCCAGAGGTAAGTGGTAAGAAAGAGTACAAATTTTGAGTCCATTTAGCAGAAGGAAATTAATCTAGCCTATGAAGTTAAAAAAAAAACTACACAAGGAAATACCGTGTGTGTTTTGTGTGTGTGTGTGCTGGGGAGCCTGTGTGTTTAATTCAGAGTTGGCTCTCTTGTTCCATCATGTGTTTGGGGGACTGAACTCAGGCCTTCAGGCTTGATGGAAGTGCCTTTGCATACTGAGACATCTTGATGGCTTACAAAACGACATTTGAGGCAAAATATGAAGGATCAGTATCACCCATTCAAAATTTTGGCCTCACCCAAATAAGCCAAAGCAGGCAGAAACTTATATAGCCATAGCATTTTTTCCCATTACACCAGATATATTTCCCATTGATTTTCACAGAGCACATTTTTTTATATTTAAAACTTAATTTTAGGAAACTGTGCTAGTGAGTACTTCATGTAGTGTGTATACTGGATTTTTCTTGTGATTGTATCTCAGAGTAAATGGGCACTAGCTAAAAGATACCATTTATTTAAAGGCGATCATTTAGTCTAATCTATTCCACCCAAGACTTCACTTCCCACAATTGCTTTTCTAGCAATGCGTTGTACATGGCTAGCAAGTACTGCTCTAGCTGGTCTCCATAGCCCTAGCCCACCAGTTTTTGAAGGAAAAAAATTCTAAACTTTAGAGGTAGTTTTGATATTATTACTGTGTAAGGTATTTTTTCTGTTTTTCATATTGTGGTACATTTATTTTGTATTTGGAAAAAATAGTAGAAGTCATTGTTCAAAGTATGTGAAAGTATTAAGCCTATAGCCATTCTGTTTGACCTCTGACATTTATTGGTATCCTGTGCCTGTTTTCGTGACTCATTATGCTACTCTTCCTGTTTTCAGGATGATAAACTAGGGTGCATAACTGAAGGAGCAGCTTCTTTCATAAACACAGAAACCCATGAAAAGTAAGCTAAAAAAGGAAAGTCTGGGCTGAATAGGTAGTTCCTCTGAGTAATTTGAGCACTTGCCTGGCATGTGAAGGCACCTCAAGGGGAAGAACAAAACTAAATCAAAGAAAATCTTTCATTCAGTTTTTTTAAGTCCTACTGTTCTGTCCTTTTTGGCTTCCTGGATAGTATGGGAATCGGTATATATCCATTCAGCAGCCTTTCCCAGCAAGGTGGGAAGCCTCTTCCAAAGGTCAAGGATTAAAAAGAAGCATGAAGTCAGATTGAAGGCCTTTGCTGCCTCCACTCAGATTCACAGAGCATAGTAGGTCTGTCTGTTCCAAGATAGCAGCTGGAGAGTAACAGCCTGCTTGTCAGTCTTTTTTTTTTTTTTTTTTTGCTTTTTTTTGAGACAGGGTTTCTCTGTAGCTTTGGATCCTGTCCTGGAACTAGCTCCTCTAGACCAGGCTGGCCTTAAACTCAGAGATCCGCCTGCCTCTGCCTCCCGAGTGCTGGGATTAAAGGCGTGCGCCACCACCGCCTGGCTTGCTTGTCAGTCTTTCAGTCACTTATAGTACATGTTAGATCACCACTATGCCTAGAAAAACAAGCCCGCAAATGCTTACTTGTGTATTTCCCTGGAGTTTGCTAAGGTGTGTTTCATTGGTCGGCAGCCAAATGTATTTATTTATTTTTGGTTTTTCGAGACAGGGTTTCTCTGTAGCTTTGGAGCCTGTCCTGGAGCCTGTCTATCTCTTGTAGACCAGGCTGGCCTTGAACTCACAGAGATTCACCTGCTTCTGCCTCCCAAGTGCTGGGATTAAAGGTGTGCGCCACCACCGCCCGGCTAGCAAACCAACTTAAATTCATCTCTCTAGAATCTAGATTCCTGACATCTTAAGGGTATTTGAGAGAAAATTGCTATGTTACTGTATTCCATCGAGACTGCCAGTCTTCAAGTCCCTTGGTGTATAGACAATAGTATTTGTTACAAGAGAGGATAGAACAAGATTGACTTAGTGAAGATGAGCCATCTAAGCCAAGATAGCTCTTCTGAAATTATTTTAGCTATCTAAAGCTATATAACCTGATACATTTCTGATATTAAGTACGGTGAACGCTCCTGTCCTAGGTATTTGCAGTTAAATAGAATGCTTAACGTGGGACCTTAGTTGAAACAGAGCACATGGAAGTGTTAGTAACAGAACCAAGCCTAAAGCTTCCATGTCTCTTCTCCTTTCTTTTATCCTTTTCCATCCTGATTTTGACTCAGGCCTGTTACTTACCTTTTCACCCTTATATTGCCATCTGCTCTCCTTACAGTAACTAATACAGTGATCTGTGTACATGGGGGAGATAGGTGACAAAGAGTAGAGGAGACTAGAAAATAAGAGATGGACTGATTGCCTGTTGTACCACTTTCCCTTGACTACCTAATGGAAAGTTTTGTGATATTGGAAAAAAATCCAAATGACCATACAAATTCATTTCGTGTGGCAGGCCTATTTATGAAGAGCCCTGAATTTTAGATGTGTCATTAGATCTGGAGCACAGATAAGGAACAGTACATTCTCGTTCTCAAAATAAATCCTAGAATCAGTTTAAAATTAAAGATGAAAATATCAGAATCTTAGTAGTTTATAAGCCTTTCTTCCTGGAATCATTAAGGCCCAAACATAATGTTAACTCAGTGTTCTCTTTTCAGAGGACCACTTCCCTGAAAATTGTTTTCAACTCACATTAGATTTATTTGTAGGATGCACAGAGACCTAGAGAACATCAGTACGTTGTTACATAACATCCTATAACAGAAAATTGAAGGCTGGTTCTTTTATTGGTTAGTAAACACAAAACCACAGTCTTCTGGAAATGGAAACCAGGTAGCTGCGCCCTCTTCCCTCTGGAAAGAGTAAGGCCAGAGCCAACCTGCTCAGCTGTGCCATATGGACATAGTGTCTCTCTGACTGATATTGCAGAAGCAGCTAATACATGAAATCCTGTTGGCTATCAGTTATGAGGGCAAGAATCATATGGGTTGTATTAACATTTGCATCTCCAGTGCTTAGCATAATGCATAAGTCATAGGGCTTCAATGAATATTAAGCTAATGGCAGTGTACATCATTGTGAAATTGGGTAATCTGGAGATATACAATCCTTAAAATTAGCATTTATTTGTGGTGGTGGAGGATACAAGAGGAAGCTCATTTTGTAGGTGTTACATGTTTAAATACTTTTATATTCTGTTATTTGGATGTGTATCTGAGTATCTAAATGGAAAACATAAGAAAGGGAAGGATTTTGACTCTCGGAGTAGGCTGATGACAAGGGGCTGCTGAGTTTGCTGAGGTGACTCAGTGAGAGGCCTTTAATAGAACAAGAGAGACTTTATACTGCAGCTGTCTGCAGATATTCCCAGGCAGGACTACCTATTTTTATCCATTGGCAGTGTTCCAGTGAACTGTCCCAGCCGATGAAACAGAGGCTTAGAATTAGGAGGGTTATCCTTTGGGTGGGGAGTTGGAATTGTCAAGATAAATGATCTCTTTTAGATTTTTGGAGAATGATGTGACCAGACGAGAAGGCGCTTAGTGTAAGTACCTCACTTAGCACCACTGGTACTTTTATTACCCTCTCCAGGTAACAACTCTTTTCATATAGCCCCAACTCAGGGCAGTCAGGGCCGATTTATCTAAACAAGAAAGGCAGCTGCACAGGGCCTTCCTTGGCTCCTGCTGTTATGTTAGCCAGTAGGAGCATTTCATTTACTAAGTGTGACTCTGGCATATAGAACTATTTAATATTTAAGTACACACAAGCCACACTGGAAAATTGGTATCATAGCTCAATCGTAATTTCCTATGTTTTGCCTGGAAGTACCAAAGGGAGTGAAAACAGAACTTGTTGCTGTTCCGCATGTGTAAGCTAACCATTCTCTCTGCGAACTAGTCTAGGATGCTTTTTACCTTGCTCATTTCTTTTTTCTTCTGTAATTTCAGCTTTGGCTTTACAGATAAAGTAATAAAGAAGAGCCAGTGTCCCATCGGGGTCTTTGGTAATGGTTTCAAGTCGGGTTCCATGCGGCTAGGAAAAGATGCTCTTGTCTTCACCAAGAATGGGGGTACCCTCACTGTTGGACTTCTGTCACAGACCTACCTGGAGTGTATCCAGGCCCAGGCAGTTATTGTACCAATTGTCCCATTCAGCCAGCAAAGCAATATCCTTCCTAGAAATGGAGAGTAATTGATTAAATATTAGTTTGACTGTTATGGTGGAACCTCTTCTTTGGGTCAAATCCAGCTGTTACTTGATATTTCCTATTTCAAATGTTTTTATATTTAAAGAGCTATTCAGACATCTGAAATGTAGCTAAAATATTTTTTAAAATACTGGACCATTAGCAGAAGTTTAATTTTTTCTCTGTTCAAATTCTCACTATTAAGTTTGATTTATAAAATTATTGTTTTGCTAGACATTGTTCTGTGGTAAAGTTCTCGGGGCCTTTGCTCCATAAAGGCTAACCGCATTTGTGTTTACGCTTCTTGCAATGTCCTATTTCCAAGTTTATCCTGCTAGCAGAATGGTTCATTTGTCCTTACCTGGATGGACTCTCATTTCTGGTGGGAGAAGTATGGCAGGAAGAATGGGACTCAGCTGCTTCCAGATAGTTAAAATTTTGGCCTTCGGCCTTTTTTTTTTCAAACGAAGCACTTTCTTTGTTTACATCGCATCTTTGCAGCTGTATTCTGCAAGTATAACTGATTTTCATGTTTGAATAAACAGCTGTTCTCAACTCTCCACTTCCTTTTTCTCGAAGCAGTAATGCCTGTCGTTTGCATGTAGATTTTGTGTCTACATGTAACCCCAAAGGCACTCTTTATAGTACTTATTAGTTTGTATAACTGTATAATAATGTGTCTCATTATCAAATTCTTGTGTATATAATGTGTTGGATTATATTTACCCCACCCTCTTTTGGCCCCTCCCACTGATCCTCTTCCTCTTCTCAGCTAGCCCTCCTTTTTCTCATGTCCCTTTTTGTGACCCAGCCAGTTTCATTATGACTCTTACTTCTTGATATCATTCTCATAAGATATTAATTTTCTTTGACTGATTTTTTTTTTACAAAAAATGGTTGTTACTGAAGATTCTTTGCCCAGCCTAGAAGCCATCTTGAACTATTCAATTTTCAACAGTGAAAAAGACCTGCTATCTCAGTTCGATGCCATCCCAGGCAAAAAAGGCACCCGTGTTCTCATTTGGAATGTCCGGAGGTATAGTATTCCAGGGGTGTTAGATTCTTATAAGCCAACATTGTATGATAAAGTACATTTTGATAAGTATTTCCTAGATTAGATTAGATAAATAATGAGAAAGTTACCTCTCTGTAACTTCCTTGATTCTGTTGAAATAGTGGTTCTCGGTGATCAAATGGTGTGTATATAAGGTGAAAATATGCCTATCTTGAGGTTGTAGCCACTAATGATCATGATAATACAACACAGCATTACTGTGACATCCTCAGAATCCTTTACATTTCCATTCCATGTTTATTGACATTGTTTTAAGATTGGCAGACGATGGTTATTTTATGTATTGGCCAATTAAAATGAATTAATAAGAAAGATTATAGTGAAATACATAATTTTTAAATGATAGTTTAAAAAGAAGAAATTCTGTATTCACGCTTTTGGAATAGACAATCTTTGAAGCAAGTCGTTTTTACTATAATGAAGCTGTATTAAGTAAGATCATAACTTTAAAGCTAATACAACAATTAAGAGAAATTCTATGATGCATCTTTTAATTTGGCATGGCAAATAGGATACATTTATGACTCCATTAAAACTTAAACACACAACCCTAAAAGCTTTTAATATAACATTGAATGATTATCTGTTTAATAGAACAATCCAAAAATATGTTCATTTTTTTTCTCTATATGTCAAGCACTTTTCTAACTTCTTAGAATACTGGTTTATACCAACAGCGTAATTATAGTTAAAAATAAAAGGTAAGGAAGGCTCATATGTCCTATTGAGAAAAGCTTAATGATATGAATTGTATAACCAGGGACTGTTCTGCTGTGGTATTTTCAATGATTTACACATATTAAACACACTTTTCCTTTGTGCATTGTTCCTCAGTTATAATGAAAAGTATTTGCATCGTCAAATAATGTTGAGAAAAGCTGCCTTAAAGCCTACAGTATTGCTTTGTTGAAAGACTTCAGACACATTCATGTGCTAATATTTAAGAGAGTAATATAATATTAGTGTATCCTTTTTTAAAAAAAAATGTTTTTCCAGACTTTTTTTCTTGGATGGCGAAGGCGAGGGGCAGGGAAGATAGGGGCCTTCCTCAGAGTGTCTGTAGTAGAGTGTTCTAGGATAGTAAGAATCACAAATATACTGAAAAATCCAGGATCCGACTTTAACGTGGTGTGGGCTTTATACAGGCTGGATGCCGCAGTGGTCCCTGGTCAGCTTTGAGAGTGGAGATAAGTTTTCAGCCTAGCAACTCTGAGCTTGAACTTGAATGTGAAGGAGGTTAACATTAGAGCTGAGGTGCCTCTACAAGCTAAGAGATGTTTTTCAATTTTATTTGCTTACACAACTTTTATTTCTTTTTTTATTTAAGACTATCTCCAGGAACTACTGTTCCACAGAACGAATTTCAAAAACTATTGTTTTCTGTAACCCATCTTTTAAAAAACAAATTTAAAAAGGTTTTTTTTTTTTTTTTTTTTTTTTTTTTGGCCAGGAACAAAGGTGATTCTTTATGTTTTCCCCCTGATATTGAATGGTGAGGTTGCCCATGTCTTGGAGGGAGGTAGCCTTCCAAGTACTTAGAAAGCTAAGTAGCCAAAAAAGATTGAGAATAAGAAATGTCCATATGAAAGGGATACCAGTGTTCTTATATGTGTACTATATAATTCCATATTTTAGAGGCTAGAAAATAGGTAGTGTTCTGTAGTAGCAGTAGTAGTAGGTCTGTGTGTGTGTTTGTGTGTGTGTGTGTGTGTGTTTGTGTGTGTGTGTGTGTGTGTGTGTTGCCTTTTAACCATTTAAATCCTAGTGTTAGGCCAGGCATGATGATGGCGCATGCTTTTAATCACAGCACTTCAGAAGAAGAGGTTGATGGATTTCTCTGAGTTTGAGGCCTGGTCTATAAAAGTAAGTTCTAGGTCAGTCTGAGGTACATAGTAAGACCCTGTGATAGAGGGGAAAAGACATAGGACTAGATCTGGGGAAAATGCTGGCATCTTATTAGATCATATTCTGCTGCTGAAGCCAGCAGACATTGATTTGGATGGATATGATCATTCAGTTGGAAAAAATGCTATTTAGTGACTTCTTTGGCAGCAGTCAGAAAGCTGGTATTTAAGATCTTGCTTGAGGGTAGCTGACATCCGTTCGACTCATCAGATCCCAGATATTTAACACTCCTTCTTGTCTTTCCTTATGAACCTGCCATCGCCGGCACTGTGAAACAGGGTAGATTGATTTAGAACAGGAACAACTTAATTACTATATGGTCCTCAAATTGCATAGTTCCTTTGGAGTGGCAGTCAGAGAAAGCATCATATACCTGAGTATTGACTTATATTTCATTTGTGTTGAGTTCTTAATGCATATCCCCACCCCTGAGCTCACTGGAGCCAGTTCTTAAATTGGTACTTGTCTATTTTACTTAGAAACAAAGATGGAAAGTCTGAGCTGGACTTTGATACAGATCAATATGATATCCTGGTATCAGACTTCGATGCTGAAGAAAAGGAGATTGGTGGTGTTCCCTCCAAGCTGCCAGAAACAGAGTATTCCCTACGGGTAAGTAATAATAGTCCTTCAGCGGTGAGAAGTACGATTTCCTATAGCGTGAAAATAGTGTGTAACAGAACTGAAGTTCAGGTGTGTAGAGATGATGCTCTGCTGGGATTCCTTTTCACTGTCTCCACTGAGGCACTTAGTGAGTATAGCTACTTCCATCTCAGAATGGTAGTTAATGCATTGCGAAAACGCATAGAAACTCAGCCAAGTATTTGCCAAGCCTAGGCCCAGTTGGCTGGTGACTATTTGGGGAGATATCTGTAGAGCTGGCGATATACATAACAATTTGCCTTTCACAAATCTATAGGCATTTTGTAGTGTTCTATATATGAAGCCTCGGATGAAGATTTTTCTGCGGCAAAAGAAGGTGACTACCCAGATGATTGCTAAGAGCCTTGCCGATGTGGAGCATGATGTATATAAGTCTCCCTCCACAGTATCCTTCCATGCAGTTGACGTCTTCATTCTGGGGTAAATCTCTCTATTGGTTTGCAGCCAAAACCCTTCCTTATTCCAATTCAAAGTTGTGTGCTAAAACAGCCAAAATTGTGGGCTGAAACATTACCCTTGAAGGAAGAATTTTTTAAGTGTTGGTGCACCGGCTTTATCAGAAACTGACCACAGATTATTAAATAAAAGTCATAATGAGTTTGAAGACTGTGGCTTAGTTATATTTTAAAATCTAATATTGATTTACTTATTTATTTATTTTGAGACGGCCTCTCACAGTATTCCATACTGGCCTGGAACTCATTGTGTAGTGCAGGCTAGCCTTAAAGTTGAGGTGATCCTCCTGCCTCAGCCTCCGGAGTGCTAAGATTGCAATCATATGCTGCCACACCTCGCTTTGAAATCTTTTTTATTAGATATATTTGTTTTTAAATCCTCGTGTATGCCAGTAAGCAGTCAGATTTGAGAAGCCCATCCATAGTTATTCCCATCACATTTGATTAAAAAGTTTTAGTTGGAGTTGTTCAGCTTACAGCTTATGTTGTACCAGGTCCAGATTTAGATTTGGATGCGAATTGGTGAGTGGAAATTAAAGGTATTTCTAGGAGGAGATGAATCACTCTCAAGCTCAGCGTGGATTTCCTGGGAACTTTTCATAATGACAGCCATCCAGAAGAGCGCTTGCTCATTTTCTACACCTCATTGCACTGCAAGTGGATGGCACATACTAGGGATGCTCTTGAGGTGAGCTGTGCTAATTAACCCTCTTCATTGCTGTTTGGGGGAAAATTGGCTTCAGAAGACCGAGAACGCAAGTATTTATGAAAACTTGCTTTTTTATTTTCTAGTTAACCAGAAATACAGCTCTTGGCCCTATAGACATGTTCTCTGCATTTTTCAAATCGACATTATTTTCCTTGGTCTTTTTTCTTACTGCAACAATTAGAAATTGTTCATTTAAAATAAACTGTGTAGTTAGTACTCACAGTTGGATTTTTTTTTCCTTTTTGGAAACACATACCTTCTCTACTAGGAAGTTTTCTTTTAAAGCCCTAAATAAGCCCAACTTAGAGTCAGGGCTAGCAAGTGAGACAATCGTTTATAACTTCACCTTATGTAGGTTAGGACTGTAGTGCTGTGCGTTTAGCAGAGTCCCTCCAACTGCATGTTTTCCTACTTCTGTTTTACAATATGTCCCTTTCCTGAGTGTGGATTCTTCCTGTTGGGGGTTTCTATCAGGCCAACTTCAGTGCTTGTTTTCTAGATTTATCTCAGGCCCCCTCCTATGGATTCAGTTACCTTCTCACACTACAATTCTAGTTAAACAGTATCACTGTTGGTGTGAGTCAAATGAAACCCCACGTACTGGAACTATGTTCCCGAGATGACTGCAGAACAAGGTAATTGGTACTGATTTATTTCTTCCTCAGTCATCAGAAAAGCCTCATCACTCTTCTCTGTGCTCTTCATACAAATTCCATGCATTTCCTCCCACTACAGTGTACCCTCGGCCCATTCCTCACGATTTTAAATGTGTACAGCACAAAATAATTTGACAATCACTATCTTTCAAATGTTAGTTTCATGCTGTGAGAATTTTGATTGATTTGGAAAAGTTTTTTGTTATTTTTTTGTCTTGTTTTGTAATAAGGTCCTATTTGAAGTTTGTCTTGAGTTCCTAGAACCCAGAAACATTATATGTACTTAGTCAAATATTAGAGTACTGGGTTTACCAGTTGTATCACATTTCCCATCATACCTAACCCGTTTATCATATGGTATTGATGTACATAGCTTGTTATTTACAGAGACAAGGTATGTACATATGTGCAAGGTATTTTTTTTATCTTTGTGACAGTAAGAGAAACTAAGGAAAGAAAGATTTATTTTAGCTCATGCTTTCAGAGATTCAGTCCATTGTGCAAGAAAGGGATGGTGGAGTGGAGTAGCTAGCTCACAAAAGTAGTCGAAAAAGTAGAGCAAGCAGTGGTGGCACATGCCCTTAATTTCAGCACTTGGGAGGCAGAGGCGGGTAGATCTCTGTGAGTTTGAGCAAGTTCCAGGACAGCCAGGGCTGTTACACAGAGAGACCCTGTCTCAAAAAAAAAAAAAATAAAATAAAAACGTAGAGCAAGTGACTGCTTGTGTTTTTAAATACCTTCTAGAAGGTTTACATTGATTCACATGTAATGACATTTGGAGATTGTTATAGAAGGGCGGTGGGACTTGTTATAGAAGGAGCGAGTGGGCCGCGTCCCTCTGCCCGGCTAGCTTAACCCCCTAAATAACCACATAGAAATTGTATGAATTAAATCAGTGCCTGGCCCATTAGCTCTAGCCTCTTATTGGCCAACTCTCACATCTTGATTTAACCCATTTCTAATAATCTGTATGTCACCATGAGGTCGTGGCTTACTGGGAAAGATTCAGCATGTCTGACCTGGCATCTCCATGGCGGCTCTCTCTCTGCCTTCTTCCCAGCATTCAGTTCTGTCTACTCTGCCTACCTAAGTGCTGCCCTATCAAAAGGCCAAGGCAGTTTCTTTATTCAACCAATGAAAGCAACACATAAACTGAAGAACCTCCTATACCAGGAGATTTTGTTTTTGTTTTTATAATATTTTTCTTTTCTCCTGAAACCTCTAGTGTTTGTCTCCTTAATGATTTTCTTCTCAGAATAAGCAGGTGAAAATCACGTTTGGATTCTCTTGCAAATACCATAACCAGTTTGGAGTAATGATGTATCATAACAACCGCCTTATTAAGGCCTTTGAGAAGGTGGGCTGCCAGTTAAAGGTGAGTGGTTACTGGTGCTTTGTCATAGAGGCCTGCAAAGAATGGGGAGAGAATCACAGGGAAGATAGATTTATTAATGGTTTTCAGCCCCATCTCATATCAGGTATTATTCTGATACTGAAATTCTGCATCAATAGACAAGGTGTCCTATGTGGAAAAGAACTCTTATTTCTCAGGTGTTAACGGGGCAACTAGGTATCTATTCCTAAGGAGTAGAGTTCAGTCACACTGTGTGTATCAGCTTATTAACGTGTCAAATAGCTCTAATTATTATCTTGTGGAGACAATAAAGATATATTGGAAGGTTCATAACATTTAGTGGTTGGAAATCAAGATTTGTGCCTTATCTGTAAAGCATATCCCTGGGTAAATCCAGTATTTCCTTTGAGGTTCGATTTCTATGTTAGAAAAGTGGAAAAAGTTTTATTTATCTTCCTTTAAGTTTAGAAGGTTAAAAGGGATTGAGTGTGATAAATGATAAGAAATATTTCCTAAGCCAAATAACACAAATGCTACCATTATCTTTGATGTTTTAATGATCATTTAGAGTAGTGATTTCCGCAAGCAACTGTTTCATTCCTGGTCTGAAGATTAGATGGCTGATGCACAGTGGATGACACACTGCTTTGTGTGACATGGTAGGACAGTTGTATAAGCCCCAGGAGAGCTAACTGTGAGGTCTTGGTTTTTCCTGTTCGTCATCTTTAAACAACTGCTGGTTCTGTGTCAGTAAAGAGTAAAGCATACTTTAAACAACTTCTGATTCTGTGTCAGTAAAGATTAAAGCATGCTTTAAAATGCCCAAATCTCTTGCACTTCACCTCTGACTCTGGGAGTTCCTTGGTGGCTTATCTATGTGTGGAAACGCCCTATGTTAGAAGATTCGGTGTGCTGATTACATCGCACCCCTAGTTTTTAGATAAGGTTTCATTTCGGTTCTGCAGAGCATTAGTATATGATCTTGCTTTTTTAGTAGTGTAAGTTCTTTATTCCAGTGAACCTCTTGGCAGTCTTAGAATATAAAACACATGACAAATGGAGTTGCGTGGATGAAGTATAGATAGTTACTAGAGCTGAGGAATTCTAGGGATCTGTGAATCATTGTTTGAACAATCTGAGAGAGAGAGACAGAAGGGGGTGGATCCGGATGGGTGGGGAGGCGGAGGAGAACTGAAGGACTGGGAAGAGTAGAGGGGGGGGAAACCATAACTAGGATATATTACATAAAAAAGACTATTTCCAACAGATGGGGGAAAAAAGAAAAGAAAATCTCTGCTGTCGCACTGGTCAGGATCCAGTCTATTAAAACATATTCTAAGTGTTCCTCTACGTCTTCATGGCCTTTCCTTACCCATGAATACTGTGTAACCTTTTCCATTATTTTTTGGAATCAAAAGGAAATGCCTCTAGGCTGTCAATAGTAATGTGTTGAAATTAACATTTTCTTCTAAGCCAACTTGTGGAGAAGGTGTGGGAGTAATTGGAGTCATTGAGTGCAATTTCCTAAAACCTGCCTACAACAAACAAGACTTTGAGTACACCAAGGAGTACCGGTGAGTCACTCTCAACCTCAGATGTTTCTGATAAATCGCTCAGATACCATTCTGCTCTCTGCAGTTTCTAAAGCACCGCTAAAAGCCAGCCGGAGATGTTAACTCACAATGGCTTCAAGTATATTTTCCGAGATTAGAGATGAGTTTACTCTTTCTCATTTTACCTTTGGAAATTACCAAATATAGAAGTAGTTTGACAAACTATTTCTGGTAAATTGAAGGACCTTGTCTTTCATTAGAGCACATTTTGGGGCGAGAAATTGAAATTTGCCCCATCAGTTTTCTAGAAGCCAGCGAACACTTCCAGACGTCTTAGAACAAGGAAGACAGGTGTGCTCTCATGGAAGCATCTAGGGAAGACACATAACTCAGGATGAGACAGGAATTTGACATTGACATTAAATCAATAGGGATATTTTGGGAATTGAAAAAAGGAATTGTTAAAATTGGGGTGAAAATAGGTTTGGGGTTTAGGACACAGCTCAGTAGTAGAATGCCGAGTTAGCATGCATGAGACCCTAGATCTGATATGTGTTAGGTAAAGGACATAGGATGAAAAATTAGAATCCTTGATTGTTATGAACACATGTGGTATATGAAAATGTGAAACTTAAATACACATAAATAATTAATGCGTGTATGCAAGCAAAGGAGAATCTTTATTTATTTGTTTGTTTGTTTATTGTTTTCAAGATAGTATTTCTCTGTGTGCCCCTGGCTATCCTGGAACTCACTCTGTAGACCAGGCTAGCCTCAAACTCACAGAGATCCACGTGCATGCGCCACCACTGCCTGGCTGAGGAGAACTTTTAAATATGACTAAAGAAAATCAAGGAAAGCTTCACAAAACAAATTAGATTTGAGCTTAAACTTAAAGGAAAAGCTGATGTTTTCTCTGTGGACTAATGAGAAGGATACTCTAGAGCAGTGGCTCTCAACCTTCCTGATGCTGAGACCCTTTAATACAGTCCTTCATGCTGTGTTGACCCCAACCATATCATTATTTCATCACTACTTCAGAACTGTAATTTTGCTACTGTTATAAATCATAATGTGAATAGTTTTGGAGATAGTTTGTCAAAGGGGTCACGACCCCAGGTTGAGAACCACTGTTGTGAGCAAAGTAGAGTATAGGTAATGGCACAGAAAGGCCAGGGATGTTCTTGGGATGTGAAGAAATAGAAGATGGGAGAACATTGGGTATCATTCAATTTAAAATCCCAGCAATATTTTTTTCTAAGAGTGGGAGGAAAAAAATCATTTCTCAGAAATGTTTTCTGGTCTCCAAGCTACAACAAAATTAATTAAATGTTCCTTCATTTATTTGAGACCGTAAGAACTTTAAATGCAGGATTTGACAAAGAGATAGCAATTTGAATGACAATTCCAAATTAATTTCAGCACAATTGGGTTTTAATCGCTCAGGCTTATCAGTGGTTATGGCAACGGTGTGCTCTGGAGCCAAATAAATTAATCATTTAAATGTGAGTCTGACCCATAATGAAGACCTTT